>JANUWG010000322.1:0-12696 GCA_025175695.1 Eugenia klotzschiana
GAAGGGTCAAGTAGTTGAGTCATTTCATGACTCAGCTTGAAATGAGCACTTTCAAACCGCATATTTCCACCTGGTGACGTTTCTAGGATGAAACCAAAATCGATATGTACAAGCCGTCCCATGCTGCACGAATCATATTGTTAGGGCTCCTTGATTTTTCTACAGAACTTTTCAGAAATATAAAAGAAGTTTTACTTGAATGAATAGTATCATCGGTCAATAGAAAATGAGAACCTCTTCCATGGAAAATCAGATTAACTATCTTATCACTATAGCCCTTGGTAAATTTACCAAAGACGAAAATGATTTATTTGATATTATGGATGACTGATCCTTAATAGTATATGACCAAAGCCGTGCTCAAAAGGCATGCCTGATGGCATTTCCCTTTGTTTTTAAACATAAGTATGCCCGATGACATTGCTAACTAGGCACAAGTAGAATGCATATATGGGTGGGAGAAAGAGGAGGGGGAGAGGGAGATGTACCTGTCAAAAAGAAGATTGCCATTATGCCTATCTTTTGGTTGAAGCAGAAGACTCGCAACTGCATAACCAGCACTACTGATGATGAAATTTTCACGTGCAGCTTCAAAACTGGGAGTACCAACAGGCCCATAGTCCTGTTGGAATATTTCATATAAACCCCCATCAGTCGTTTCACCCATTTGACTTCTGCTTCGAGTGTTAGGCACAACCTGCAGGCAAAAGAAAACGTTGTAATGAAGTGCAAGGTTGCCTGTAAATGTTAAGCGTTCTCATGAATATCGATACTCCACAGTACACACGCCAAAACCTGGGGACGCCATCTTCATTCAACATGGTTAGTATTTCCTCTCCTCTGAAAGCTCTCGTTTTCTTTTTTCTTGACCAAACTAATCGAAATATATGGGCTTTAGTAAAAATGAATCTACATTTATCAAATTTCCCTTTCGCCCAACACAAGCTCTGTCAGTAATATACGCAACAAAAGTGAAAAATACAACAAATAAGGATGGACACTATATTGTCATTTTTCTGAAAAGTATTGTAATATGATCTAACATGATGTGATCGAGAGTTTATCTCATCTATTCTATAATTGAGAAAAACATGCATATTAACTAAGGACGATGTATTTATTTGTATGAGCATGATGTAATATCATCAAATGTTTCGTACAAGAGGGATAAACAACAAATTTAATCTTACACAATCGAACATTATATATGAGATATGTCACAAATATAAGGACCTTCATCAGAGTAGATATAGTGTATGTCTTATGCCGAAATGGGGCTAGAAGAAGGTGAAGACTTATCAGTGGTAACCTCCCCAGAGCTGAAAGTATGGAACTCTGAATTATTACTTTTTTTTTCCAGACTCTGAATTATTTAAACGACACCATCAGCACACTTTAGATTTGTAAAGTAGAAAGACTGGGGACCAGAAGTTTTTAACCTAATGCACCAATTATTAGATACTTCCCGCAAGCTACCTGGCCCCCTCCTTTAATTGACAAGAAAAGAAGAAAAAGAAACGAAATATTAATTGCAGAGTCACAAAAGAGACCTCCCTAAAGCTAAAATAACAGACTGTCAAAATGTATGAAACCAATTTATCCACAAAAAAGTACAAAACCAACGTTCAACATCATTTCCCTGTAAAAAAATAAGACCGAACTTTCAACTTCTTTTATACATAACCTACTTATGATTAGATGCCTTCGGCGTCACGTTACATGTTTTACCTTTCTTAAAACCAACTGAATTAAGCCATAGATGACCAAAGACGAAGCAGCTAGATAGCTGATTTATTAAAGCGAATCTCATGCTTTCTAAAGCCATGTGTTTGCTGGTAACCACACAGCCAATATCAAGAACCCAACATCGAAACAAAGAAAACATGTCAGGAAAAAAATGTCCTTATAATAATTAATTGTTTTACGTACCATAAGCAGACAAAATGAGAAAGCAAGGACTCCCACTCTCTTAATCTATTAACGCACTAAAATGATACTCTGACGGGAACAAAGTGGGTCAAAAGGACATATTGGAAGCTCAAACAATGATATTGCCTGGGACCACAGAACAAAGACTTTATAATATATAGCCAGAATGGAAAGGCTATCAGACAAATGATTACAAAGGAAGTGACTAAAAACCAGCAGTTCTACCTATATAATATCAAAGCACGGAAACATAATCACCTCAATAATTCCTCTTCCTGGGCCTGTTGGGAGAACACCATAAGGGAAGAGATATAAGTTAAGCCCGATTGCTTCAAAAATGTCTCGAAGAAGTGATATCACTTGAAGAGCAAGGACATCTTGCCGGCAATCATCTCCAACCTGGAAAAAAATTTATCGCATAGTTAGATTAATGACAGGAATGGATTTTGCTGTCAAGTTAACCAGAACAACAAGAAAATCCAAAAATCATTTAAGGCATGGAACAACCTAACAGGACTGTCATTCTCATGACATCTGCTTTGCACAGAAGAAGAAACGTAACTCAGACCTTGAATTTGGCCTCATTAAATTCAAGTTTTTCATCCCAAAGGCAACAGTTTAGTGATTCTAGATCCTATTTTCAGATAAGAACAAAATTAGAGTTACTCTTATGTTTGGGAGCATAAGAGTGAGAATTTAAAGACATAATACAAATGTTCAAAATTTGCACTCCATTTCCCACCCACAAAAATTTCAAAATCTCACTCATTTCCCACACTCATTTTCATTCCCCCCCCCCCTCCTTTTTTTTTATTCTTTTTTCAAACAGAGGATGTTCACTTGATCAGAACTATTAAATTAACCGTTTCATTGATGTCCAAAATACTTTCACTGTCCAACTGACCAGTTTCACGAGGAAATGGGCCTATTAACTGCAATTATTTAAACGTCAACTTTGGTATCCAACTACTTTATTAGTCATTAAATTCTCGATTCAACTACTTTCAAAAACCAATGCAAATACCAAAGTTGGTGTAAAACCTGTCATACTTGATATTCCAAAACCTACCCCAATCCATTCAAATGTTGCTTAGACACACAAAAATGTTGACATTGAATTAACTGGTGCCATAATAAGATGTCCCACCAAGATATTTGATGATCAGAGTGATCAGCTAATTCCCAAAATTCATATCAGACAAGTAACCAGAAAAGCAAGTAAAGCAACCATGTTGCATATTTGCCGAGTCTGGCCAGATAACAGTTTTTAGAGTTAGTGAGACAGAAATCGCCTGTGTACCTCTGCCATCCTAACCATAATGCGAAAACTAGGATGCTAATGAAGCTGTTACGCATTTAGCAAGGTGTTAACACGTCAGTTAGGGTCTGATCTAGCTATCTAGTCGAATAGTTTCTATCCACCAAATTCAATAGCTCTTTCCTTTCGACCATTTGCAGATATTCAAACCGACAAGATCAAACTAATTTTCACTCTTAGCATCACATACAACAATTTTCACACATTCGCTGCAAAATCAGTTGCTGAACAAATCACTTTGGGCACAGTGACTTAAGCTTCTTGAGTGCCATGCCTATGTAAACATAGAAACAACATTGTGCATGCAGAAGAATTCCCTGCAATCCATTGTGAACTAAAAAATTCGAACCCGACCATAAGAGGACGAACTGAAAATCCAGAAACCCCAGAGAATAATTTGGCATAATTTTCCTGAGGGTTTTTTTTGTTTATGGTGGAGCAATAGCCCATACAATGAGTTCATGGATATAAAATAAGTCAGCCAGGCAATTTGAAAAGTCTTAAGGAATCAAAAGACAAGAAATCCAGGGTCTATAAGCACATGATATATGGCATACTCACCTTAAATATACAAGCTTGAGGCTTTATATCATTCTGGTCACCCTCACGATCAACCACATTAAAGGTGATCATGATAGGAACTTTTGCAGCCGATTGTAGAGGTATTCCACTGTCCACCTGAATACCTCTGACAAGTTTATTAGGAGCAGTTGGCAAATAGAGGTCATCTCCCTCCATTTCAATTTTCTCCAACTCTCTGCCATGAATATCCATGAGCATCAACTTCAACCACTACATGCTAAATAATGACCCTAGGAACAGGATTTATCGGTGAAAGTGAAGAATACCTCCGGATGCCAGCTCTACGGTCTTCCTTGGGCAGTGGAAAGAGTACGCCGGAGATAGATGTAACTTTGTCGAAGAAATCGAACTCTCTTGTAAATAAATCGAGGGCCTTAGGAGTGAAACCATCAATTATATGCTCCCTCACAACCGGCAACATTTCTTGAAAATTATTATTCTGAAACAACCAAATGAGATATTGTGTACAGCATTAGGATTAGAGAAATTATAATCACAGAAAAAGCAGTGGTCCTTGTGCATGCGGTGGACGAGTTTACTTCATACTTGTTATGAGTGAGCTTTTCATTTTACATTTATTTGCGTCGGGTTATGAGAGAGTTTGGCTAGCTGAAATTAGGTTGGTTTTACATTTTCCTGCTTCATAAATCATAATGACATGAGACTTGAAAAGAAGGCAAAAGAATAATGAGATCAATCAAGTGGGAGGCTGCTCACCTACTTTGTGATAAAAAGAATGCATCGGTACATAATGTAACCTTGACATTCGCATGGAATTAAAAATTGCATAAAACAAATCACTACAAAACGAATTGCCTATATTTCATATGATTTCATGCTTGCAAAATTTAGCACCAAAATGCAAGTTACCAGTAGAAACTAGGGTGTCAAAACTGAACCAGAAAACTGAACTAACCACTAACCGAACTGAACTGAAACAAAAATTTGCGAATTTTGGTTCAGTTCAGTTTTCGGTTCGGTTAGTTGAAAAATAACCATTCTTTCTTTTTGGTTCAATTCATTTCGGTTTGGTTTCTGAGGCCGGCGGAGCGGCCGGCACTGGCTGAGGGCCGGAAACACCCGCTGGCCACAGGCGAGGGTTGCGAGCCCTCGCGGTGGCCGGCAAAGGCCTGTGCGACCTTGCCGTCAAGAGGTGGGGAGGAGGTCGTCGAGGTCACCTTGCCGCCATGTGGCTGGACGGAGGTGGGGAGGTCAGCAAGGTACATCCAGGCGTAGTTGAGGGGCCGGTCTGGGGCGTGGCGGATGGAGTAGGTGATCTTGCTGCGGACAAGGTCGGTGTTGAAGTGGTAGGTGGAACATGAGGTAGAGGAAGGTGGAGGCGATGGTGCGGCGGAGGTCCAGGCGGCTGCGACGAAGTGCAAGACAATGTCCTGAGGGAAGGTGGCGTGCTGGAGGAAGGAGAAGAGACAGGGAGAGGGGGAAGGAGGATGTGGGTATTATGGGAAATAAGTGAGTGAGGGTGTCCTTTTGTGGTAGGGGGTTAAAAAGTATGTGTCAGGCTGGAAAAGATGCGTCTTCACGTCTGTATCTGACGACGATGCACGCTCTCATCTTTTTTATTCTATTCTTGCTGTTTTCATTAAAAAAGGGAAAATAAACTAAAAATCGAAATAACCGAGAACTGAACTGAACCGAACCGAACCGAACCGAACTGGATTTTTGGTTTGGTTCATATTCAGTTCAGGGCAAGGTTTGGTTCAGTTCCAACTTACCTCCTAATGGTTCAGTTTGGTTCAGTTTTTGGAAAAAGGGAACCGAATTGAACCATTGACACCCCTAGTACAAACCCAGTCACTTAAACCGAAGTAATCAGATCTGATATTACTACCTTACAGAAAAGCTAATTGTCTGAATTAAGCATCATACAGAAGATTATTCAAAGGGAATATTAGTAAGGAAGAAATGATAGTTACACTAAACGTGCACTTAAATTTGAAAACTCACCAATCCATCTTAAATAACTAAAAGCCTGTACTATTTTCTTCAGTCATTTATCAGGACAACATTAAAATTTAATTTTTTCTTCCTGATTGTTAGGATGTGCAAATCTAAATGTCAGCAGTACAATAAGATGCTACAAACTAAACAATATCATACAGAGTTTTGCAAGCCCAAATGATTAAAATGCCAAATACAAGATCATCATGCCTCGCTGGGTAAACAAAACGAAAGCATGTAGAGTCTGAAAGTCGGTCATGCACTCAATTCTAGTGAATCTAATGTTTTAGAATTGCAGATATAAAAGGAATAGAGTTTTTAGTTATGATATCTTCATGACGCTTCTCATCAGTTCTCATAATTTTAAATTAGTTCAGAATGTTTGAAATAAATAATGGACTGCCAATCACTTAAATTAATTATTAAAGCTGTGGGCGCAAGCATAAGAGAATCCTAATTGGCAATTTCATAAAGTTGGAGTTTCATGGAAAATATATATAAAAGGAAGGAGGCATGGCTTCACCTTCACGGAAACAACAGTTTCTTTCCCTGGTTCTGACGCACAAGTCTCGCCCTGCCAGTTGATCAAAGCTTATAAAAAATATTAAGCATGGCAAGAACATACTTAATTGATTCCATTACACGATTTTGAAAAAGAAAACATTAACATTCGCAAACCTGCAGATGCCATATTAATATATGGGCAAATACATCGCTTCTCTGAGCAGCTCTTAGTAGATATCCCTCCACTAATCTCTGCAGAATAGCCGTTAATCACACATAAATAGTTAGTATGAAGTTCACCATACCAAATGCAAATCCCTCGTGATAGGTGCCTTTCAAATAATAGTCTGCACTTCAGCCAGCCTAGACGAAAATTTCAAAAAAAAAAAATGCAGGTTTTAATACTCACACCAATATAAATCTGCCCATTTTAGGAGAAACAAGAGACCTTACTAGTTGCTTGGAAATATTCTCAGTAGCTTGCTCTCAATACTTCCGGCTAATGTCAATTGCTTTTAAGTTAAGAAATACAAGCCGCAGATTGTGGATTTGAAAATTGTTTTCCTATTCCAAATTAATATGGTTTTCATTCTGCTGCTTTCCAATTCCAACATTTAGCACTTGTCTTCACAAAGGTTTTCTCACAGTTTTCAGCGCAAATAACTACAGTCGTAGTAGCTCAAAAGCAGGCCAGTCTCAGTAAACAGTACAGGTGACAATCTCCACAAATGAGGTTCACCATTTTCCAATTGAGTCCTAAAGTTTTACATCATGTCACTGAGTCCCAAAACTTGTCAAAAGAGTGCAATCAAGTATCTTTGGTAAGTCCGTCGGTTTTAGCTAATGAAAATATCTGGTGTGACCCTGTTTATGGTTGAAATTTTTATTGTACAATTTAAGGACATTTAGCACCAATACAGAAAACTTTAAACAAGAAAAAAAAAACAAGTGGAGTGCTTTGCCTGATTTTTTATTTTCTTTCTTTTCCGTTCTCTCATGATCAACTTGAAGAAAGCTACCACAGCCACCCTTTGTCGCCGCTACAAGCCATCATTAACACGCCTACCATCCACTATCACTACCACCCACCAAAGCTAATCATCTCGCCGAGACTCCACCACTTGCTGTCACTGACTCACCATGGACAGTGGTAGCAAATCTGTGTGGTGCAACTCAAAGTTGACACCACCGTAGTCCATGATAGCGGTAGATGCGTTTGCAAAGAAGAGCCAAAGGGAAAAGACTGGACTTCCTATTCTGTTCTCTGATGCGCTCTCCCTTCTGCTTTTATTTGCCAAAAGGAACTCTTGGCTTTTCTTCTTGTCTAATGCATTAAACATTTTATGTTAATTTTGATTCATTTCGTCCCCCCTCATATTTGCTTACAGGTTTATTCCAATACTTAAAAGCCTTTCCCTGTTTCGTACATTGGCACCTACCTGGCGCCCGCAAAAGGTTTATTCCCCCTGCTGCAGTTATTATGTGAAATGGGATAGTCTATGCAACAAGGAACCTGAAAACTTCTTATCCTAAGCAATATACTAAGACAGGTCTTAAACAACACTTTAATTCAATTGGATCACCTACTGTGGTGTTCGGTCTGATCTGCCAAACCCAACCCAATGTGATGCCCAACAAAGTGATATGCTATTATCTGCTTACCCCGTCATCATATCGCAGTGCTTGGACCAGCTGCGGCATGAAGAATGTCACTCTCTCAGGGGGGTAGGACTCTAGAACTCTGAGAACATAGGCCATGACACGTGGATGACCCTTATATGCGGGAGTAAGAAACTCAAGAGCTTGTGTAATTGAACAAGCAGCCCAATGGGGTAATTGTTGCAGCAGCACTGAATTTTCATCAGCTGCCTTCGGAGTGACAAAATATGGCAATGCTTCAGGTAAGGTCCGCACATCCAATATATGTGACTGCAAGGTAAACATTGCAGTATGTAAGGCAGCAAATCAAGAGAAAGACCATTAGATATATAAACAAGGGAAAATAGGGGCCCGTAATAAACTGAGATAATCATCATTTAAAGGAGTAGAGATTAGTATGACTGTGAAGCCAACAATCCTAGCACCTATGAACTTACTCAATAGTCATGACAAAATACATGACTTCAATGGGAAACTACAAAGCATAAATGAGATCTCCAGCAATTCAAAGACCATCTGTAAATGAAGAACATGTGGAGAAATTCTGCCCATCTACCCTTGTTCCTCCTAGTTCTTACAGTGTTGAAACAACAGCCAACTAGAGTAAGAAATCGCAACGAAATTGGCGATTAGCGTGGCATGATGTATAATATACAAGTAAAATAAGTTAAGTTTCAGCAAAGATACTGACGTCCCTGAAAATGTACAGCTCGGAGCACTATATTAAAGGACAGCCAACTAAGTTGCATTTGAGATTTACCAGATGGACATAATTCATTTTACTATTAGCTAACATAATTGGCTTACTTTTTCATAATAAGATTTCAAGACTAATTAATTAACATTCACTGAGTTTTATTTAGAAACAACAATCGAGTATCATACATGCGACACATAGGTTAAACATCTTTCAACTTGTTAATGAATATCTTGCTTTGGTCATATGCTAGGAAAATACAGCTACTTTGTGCATGCGTGTCATCATATCAAATGCAATTATCAGTATCTCTCAAATGTAATTACCCATTGAAATGCCCACTAAAAACATCTATATTTTTATTGGAGAATGTGTGTAGGGTGTCTGTATCTCCAATAGTTTCTTATGAGGCTCCAGTAATTGGAGGCAACTTCACATAAACTAATATGATAAGAAAATGACTAGCACAAATTAATGATGTTTCATATTATTCGTACACCATTTGAATTTGGTGGGACATAATAAACAAGATTAAAATTGACTATCTCATTATACATATGCTCCAAAATTTTCCGGTACCTGGTTGGCATACATATTGCAATACTTTATAAAGTTATAAGTGCGTATTGGAAGATGCACTAAGCCACATGTAAATGCACTTTGATATGCAACAATGGGAACGTGCAGAAACCTGCTAAATCTGCGAAACATGCCAAATTGGCATGGCCAGATAGGTCCAGAGAGATGTATTAACTAACACAGTGCAAGTTTCAATTTATGATTTCTGAAAAAAGGATTACAAGATAAACTCCTCCTGAAGGTTAGACTTCTCATGTACCTCATAAGATACATTTGCTATCGGATGTATCAAATATCGATTCAAGATCAACTAGGGTACTAATATAGCATGGACTGAAATTATTCCAGGGTAATACAGCATGGACTGAAATTCTTCCAGGCTATACCATGTAGCCAACAGAAATTTGGGAAGCTACAGGGATGAAAAAACGAGGGTACTTCCCTGTGTTGAGCTTAAAAGATAAAGAACATAAGAAAAAACAAGACACACACTTCTCTTAGGTTTCTTCCTTCTGCACCTGCCACCTCCGGCCTATCGTTGGGGGGAAGATTAACAAAGTGACGAAAGACAGAGGGAGTGGAAGCAGCATCTTATTCTCTCAGACCCCTACAATTAGAATTACCATGGAAACCTACAAAACGACTAGAAAAGGATTAATTATGGCTGAACACCCAAAATTGGAAAAGGCCTACCGAAGATAACTTCCATCAATTTGATATCAGGGAACAACATCCATTAAAGATGGACAATAGATTCTACAGGTTCGGATTCGGATGAGCTCCTAAAGTCAGAATTCATCATGCTTCCTTCCATACAAAATACGATAGAATCTCACTTGGCCTTCCTAAGCTGATGAATGCCTCCTTTCTCTTCTTTAAAGTCCAGAGCAAACAAGTGGGAGGAGCAAAATATGTCATGACAGGCTTCACTTCTCTCTCTCTCTCCCCCTCTCTCTCTCTGTGACACAGACACACAGACACACACCCCAAGCTTGACGTGGGGAAGGTTTGTCTAAAAGAAATGACTTAATGACAGAGAAAACAAGGACCGGTTAAAATTGAGGGAGTTTTAAAGTCATTTGATGCCTCACTAGAGCGTATAAACAGTCTCTTTTGGTTTTCGGGATTGGGTAGGAGACTTAATGCTCAGACATAATGGATGTTATAGCTTAAGGCTGTTACAACAACGTGACTGCTAATATGTTCATCAAGATCTTAACAATTGAAATGGAAGACCAAATTGGACTTCAAATGTATATATTGGGCCAGAAAAGAGGAGATCCTGATAGTCTTTGGAAAGTTTTGCCTTTGAACTAGTCCAGACTTGAAATTGGAGCATCAGTTTCCATATTTGTGTTCTTTATGAGCTTATTTCGATCTTGTATTTCTGTGCTCTTGCATCTTAGCATTTTGCCAGTTGCCTCCCTCTTTCTCTTTCGCATGACAAAGTGGTCGGCAAAGTAGAACTATGTTTCTTGATGGCTATTTGGGTACATACCTGAGGGATAGAGTTAGTTTGGCATTTGTAAACCACTATCTCAGGTTAAAGTAACTAACTAAAGGTGGTTCGACATGGCAAGTATTCGTCAGAGAGTTTCAAGCATAAGGCAATTGGTTTTATTTAACAGTAAAATTTTCTCAGACAAAGTTGAGCACTCCTATGGTCCGATTGTTTTGGTTTGATTGGGTACAGGAACCAAACAAAGGAGATGAACTGTGATTTTGGAGCCAGGACCAATTATCTAGAAAGATGTAGACTTAGGATTGTAGGAGACCAATTCAAGACTTCATCTTCTCTTGTGTTTCTTTTTCCCCCCCACTGTCAAAATTCTGGGTTCTTTGAACACATGCAATGGCTTGTAACTAGAGGTCTGGCATATGCAGGGTGCAAATTTCCGCCATTGATAATGATGCTAATCTTACACGGCATTTGTAGTTTGCCTTATATATAGAGTGGGAGAGAAGTTGGTAGAGGACGTGTTTTTAAGGTGCTTGTGGTGAAGAAGTTGAAGTTGGTTTAAGGTAGGTTGAATTTGACGTGGAACTCGAGAGCTGATCCTATCCTCAAGAGTTCCTGCTCACATCTAACATGGCTTTCTTCTTGTTTTGGTCACTCTCAGTGTCAGCTCTCAAGCTTCATCCGAACAAACAGATAAACAACCAAACCACGCACCTGTGTCCTATGATTCATTAACAACATATTCTGAGGTCTTGTCCTTGAGAACTAAGAAGATTCTTGAATCATGCGGTCACCTACTGGAACCATCCGGGTTTGTCATGTTATCCGGAAGCCTTCTGCTTTGATACTGATGAGTTGGGGAGGTCGCCTTCCAAAGAGTCGTTCCACCGATGTCCTCCAGAGTTTTCTCGGTTTTTTGACGCCCTCTGGAGTGCATAAGATGTTCTGCATAACACACAAGGCCATGCGTGAACATTGTGCAGATTCATTCTGTTGCTCGACTCTGTAGGCATAAACAATCACTGTGCATGAATCATATGGAGTTGATGTCTTTCCAGATGGGCTCCATCTGGGGTCTGCGATAAGTATCCGGGAGGGAGTATGATTGGTTCTCTTTTGTATTATATTCTCTCATACGTGTATGCTTATGCAGAAACAGAGCTTGGGCTGATGCGAAGGTGGAGACTTGGGGTGTCTTCCTTTGAAGAGATGAAGTGGTTCCAGCGACTTGCGAACGAAAACGACTTCGACGTGGGTGGGATGTGAACGTGTGTCGACGGGCGTACGACCCATGTTGCGTAACATCGTCCTCCGTTTCGCACCAGTTATGAATATGATAGGCTTCGGAGCGACAGCAATCGACACGAGCCGGGCATAGCAGCCGTGAAGATGTCGTCACGTATATTTGTTTAGAGAGTTGTCCATTCCAACCATTAAACTAAGGGAGAGTATGGGAGATATTTGGCAAGAGGTTGTGGCTCGAACTCAATCTCGATCGGCTTATCAATCATCGATTTCTCTCTTTTTTTAATTGTCGGCATTTCACCGAGCACCGAGCATACGTATATGTTCCGCCTCTCTAGGCTTCGCTATCGCTCATGACTAGTGCATGGATCTCTTTATGGTGCGGTCACGCTCATCCGAGAGGCATTGTTCGTTTCGAAAGCTGAGCTGAGTGGTCCGGGCCTGTGGACAAATACGGTTGATCCGACACCAACTTTGATCTTGATTTTCCCTTGTTTCGGGCGTTGGATGGATCTAACCGGAAAATATTGTACAACATAAGATAATAGTATATGTCGATTTGCAGAAGATGCTGGTTGGAAATTCCAAAAAATTATGTTTCCACAAAAAAATATATATATATCGTCCAAGGAAATTGCTCACCCAATAAAAAAAATGCTTAATTGCTTTTGCTACCGCAGGTTGCGATAAAAAAGATCTGGCGAGCTCGAGAACGGTGAGGCTCGACCTCATGTGGGTAGTCGTCGTCGCCGACGAGCTCCGACA
>JANUWG010000323.1:0-12683 GCA_025175695.1 Eugenia klotzschiana
TGCCATTTTTAAGCAGAAGATACTTACCATGAAACCCAGTTATTTTACGTGATCCAGCATTGGAAGTTAACCTTTTTCTCACTTTTAGTATCATATCTGATGACCTTATGGTGTTTTTGTTCTAATAGATAAAAGGGTGGAGAAAAGAAGCGAGCACGACTACCCCGGTCGCTACCTTAAGAGTTTTACCACCACTTCAGAATGTCTGGTTTGAGCCATAGCTAATCAGAAAGAAAGTCTCTCCTTTGTAAAACAATGGATGGCACCAGATGTTATAACAGCATTATCGATTGTCAAGCAAAAATCGTTTTAAAATTCGCTCTCTCTCTCTCAATATATATATAAGCTCAAATCACCAGGGAATAATTGAAGTATCTTACCTGGTTTTGAAAAGCAAGTTCAGGTCACTGCAATCCAGTCTCTTTCCAAGGCCTGGAACCTTGTTGTTGATCTTTAGGTAGATAGCTTCATCTGGCTGTACTCGAATAACGAGCTCATTTGTAGCCTTATCCAAATCAGTTCCAAAGTTCCGATTGTACAAATTGCCGGGGACATACCTGAACTGGACTCTGATCTCTGCACTGAATATCATTATAACAGGATACATTTCAATCATCTGTTTGCACTTGACAGCATACATTTATTTAGAAAGTGAAAATTGTGTGGGACCAAAATGTACTAAGATTTAGCTACCGCTTCGACTGGAGACCTTTGCCAGCAATCATCATGAAGGGAACTCCATCCCACCGTGCGTTGTTAATGAAGAGAGTTGCAGCTGCAAAAGTTGGCGTGAGGCTGTTTTTCGACACCGTTGGATCATCAGTTTAAGCTGGATATGATGCATTCCCTTCACTGCAGCCCTTATATTGGCCCACGACCACGTCTTGAAGACAAAGAGGTTTTATTGAACGTAATACCTTAAACCTGATTCAAATAATGCTGAAGCTTTTGGTCACTGGAATACATAAAAGAATCTCAAGATGACTACTCATGCTCGAATTATGACCTACAGAAGTTAATTTACCGATGGCAATAGTTGTTGCCTACATATAAAACGCTAGAATTCATGTTATTTCTATGTTTACCTTATGGACTTCCTCTAGTAATTGGTCATTATTCCTCCCTCCTCTCGTTGCAAAATCCCTTAACAGGATTTCGATAAAAGAAGACATTTTCCTACCTTTTCGTTCCTTATGTCCTCGGCATCCAGGCTGACAGGTGCCTCCATTCCAAATAACGCTAGTAAATGTATCAGATGATTCTGTAGTATATCCCTTATTATTCCATTGTCATCGAAGTATCTGCAAAGAGAAGTGCATAGAGAAGCAACAGATCATGATGATGTTCTTAGGTAAGATAATTCATGGAGTTCTGGGGCGGAAATACGACTAACCTGCCTTGACCCTCTGTCCCCAGATCTTCAGAGAATATTAGTTGCACATTTCTTATGTAGTTCCTGGACCACAAAGGCTCAAATACCAGATTTGAAAAACGAAGGGCTAAGAGGTTTTCAAACAGCTCCTCCCCCAAGTGATGGTCAATTCTGCGGGCACATCAGAGGTGTCCAGCATCAATGTACATGATGTTTTACCGTACAAACCGTAGGTACCATGCTAGATGTATACCTGAATATTTCATCCTCAGACAGATATTGCCTTAAACTCCTTGTCAGACCTCTGGATGACTCTAAGTCACGGCCAAATGGTTTTTCAACAATGACACGAGTCCAACCATTAAGGGAAGAAGCACGACGCCTAGCACATCGTACCGCATCAACAAACATATTTGGAGGAGTCGCTAAGTAATAGAGCCTATTTGAACGTGTTCCAGCCTGAAATGAGATTTTATGAGATCAAGTTCAGCGTGCCATCACTTGCTGAATAACTGTCTCAGATGCTAGATTGTATCTAATCCATAGTCTACATTGGCATGACACAATAAGCTCAATTCCCAGGGATACTAAACCTACATTCTTAAGGCTGATTTATTGTAATGCATTTAATTCAAGCTTTAATTAAAGCATAGTCCAAAGAGAGAATCTCAGTATATACAAGTACCTTCAAAATTTTGTCGAGCTCAAGGAAGTGCTCCTCAGAGCTATACTGACCCGAGTGGTAAAAGCATCTCTTCAAGAACTGGTTCATTTTCTCATTACAGCTTTCCCTGTTTGCAATAGGTGATCAACACAAGTGAATCACAAACTTAAGCTAAGTACCATGTAAGACCAGGCTACATTTGGATTGTGTACCTCTTGTCAATTCTACATGTCAAATTTTTGCTAACGGACTTCCTCAGTTCATCATGTGTCATTGTACTCCGTGCATAGCCAAAAATTGTGAAATTCTGCAGACCAGCAAAAGAACATAGAAGGCATTAAGCTAAACGATAAGATAACAAAGACAGAAATTCCAGGTCAGATGATAGATGCAGAATAAACCTCAGGCAAATGATCTTCATAAAACAAAGCAAACAGTGCAGGGAAAATCTTGTTCCTCGCAAGGTCCCCTGAAGCTCCAACTACCACAATGCTGAGAGTTAATACTTCCTTTCGTGATTCTGTAAAGGCCAGAGGACTCTCTTTTTCTTGAGACTTAGTAGCAGCCAAAGAATGTGTCCAGATGACCTCTGCATCAACCAGCCTCAACTTTAGATATCGGCACTAGTTTAGAAACCAAACAACGAAATGCTTAATAAAGAAAATAAATCACAATGCATCTCAACATCTGATTTTATCATTTAGTAGCAGAACCTAGGCAAACATATCTGACAAAGACAACATCCTGAACAGCAAGAGGAGACTGTATTCAGCTGCAATCACGGATTGCAAAACAAAGGGTAGCCAGCCAATAGGTACATCAGGCTTACAGGCCCGAATAAAATTTGTCATGCATTGACCAGATCTTGGTGGTAGGGCATCATCAATTTCCATTACATTATAGAGGTCAAGAACGTTAAGGGAGTCCGATATGACGTGTTTGTTCTGCACAACCAAATCAAAGCATGAGTAGATGTGAAAAAAGGTCCAAGACGCATGAGATCCTAATGGTCATCCAGCAATGAATGATATTTGATCGCATGGGAAGATGTTACTTGCTTTTGAGATCGGAGCACAGAGTTAGAATTGGAAGTTGGCTCTTTCGGGCCATTCCTTTAGTAAGTACTGGAATGTCATATATTCACTAGTATAACTATGTGATCCAGGACAATGCATGGAACTGTGGCGAAGATTCATCACAATAATGCACTAAATTCAGCTAAAAGGCATGAGAAACTACTATGTATTTATCATCTTGTCCCACAATTATGGTTCCCCTACACATGGATCTGAAGTGGACAAAATTATGGATACATCACTAGCACCAAGCAAGATTACAACTGTATGCTGCATTTTCTTTCCATATGGGTCAATCTAGCACGGAAGACCAATCCGTCAAGCTTAGCAAACCAACCAATCATCTGAAACTGTTGACTGGGACATTTTCTCAAGCAGATCGTTCGCTAGGAAATCAAACACTCAGAAGCAAAAAAACACGCGTATGCCAATCAAATGACTAGGAAAGAAAAGAAACGAACCGTTCTGCAGGGAAACGGCACCCGGTGGGTGCAAGTTGGACGCTTTGAGCTCAAACTTCCTGCCATTTTTACCTCCCTGACGTGACCAGGTCGTTAAAGACGTTCTTGCTGCTGGTAACGTCTCGTGATCCAAAGAAGAGCAAGAGAAGGCAGCCGAGGAAGAAGGAGAACAGGGACTCAAACGCAAAGCCATGTTAAGAGAACTGGGCAGAAACTAGAAAAGATCGAAGCTTTTAGTTGCTTTTCTCTTTTGTGGGATCATGGGACAGAAGCAATCATTTACACTGCGGATTTCAAGGAAATATCACCAGCCAGATATGAGGGAGTACACATATATGAGAGACGTAGGTATATATCCACTTACCCTTCAACTTGTTTCAGTCGTGCAGCCTCTGTCATCCGTGTTCACCAAACTCCATGCAGGACTTACGTGCTAACTGCAAGTTTGCAACATCTACTCTCTCTCTCTCTCTCTCTCTCTTATAAGATTGGTTTCACCAAGATCATTGACTTACAGTTGGCCAACGCAAGAGGATGTTCAAGCTCTAGTCTGAAGCCGACAGTTTCCCTTGTTTTCATTGATGAGTGCATTAATCTCACGAGACATGCGGAAAGTGGAAGTGGGAATTTAACTTGTATCCCCATTGGCATATAAAAAAATGTCAAAAGGGTATTGAAAAATAATAATGTGTCAAAAGGATGTTCAAGCTCTAGGAAACGTCATGTTTCGACCTGTCATAACAATTTTACATCACCCGATTGACATAGTTTGCCTCTAAAGAAGAGAGGGATACGATTGTAATTGAGCAATCCAAACAGAAAGAAGAGAAAACAGAATAACGGTTTCTGTTATTGGAAAAGGTGGGAAAGCAGAGGAGGCGCCAAAAAGAATCTTTTCTGTTTTCTTTGTTCTCTTGGTTTGCGCACCTTCGGTTATTTTGTTATTTCTGTTTTCTTTGTTCTCGTGCTCTTCTTCCTCTGCCTCTCAGACTTTACATCACACCCTCATATTTCATCAGAAACGCCATGTTTCGACCTGTCATAACAATTTTACATGACCTAGTTGACATAGTTTGTCTCTAAGTGCCTTACCAGAAAATTTGGCGAAAACAAATACGGAGAATGTGAGTCTACGGAAAATTGACTTTTATCTCCAGACGGTTCGATCTTTTTTTTTTCCTTTAATCGGCATGTATGTGTTTATACCGCCCGTAAATTTTGTATCTGTCGCAATAAGCTGTTCCACTTAATGACAATATAAATTCATGGAGTTTACTATATTAAAAAACCAAGTTGCAGAAGTTCTGCAATTGGAACATTGATTTCTTTTATGTGACTTTTACTCTCTTCCTAAAGCGACCTGGGACTTTCGGATGGCAAACCCATAACCACATGGCTGTTCTAACGACCCGAAGCTGGCGACAGACCGTTGTACATGTTTATGAAGTCAATATCGGTAATCCTAAGATATGAAACGGTATATATGGAGTATTCAAATTCACCTGCTTAATGTATGGCAGAAGACAAACCATCAGAACTGACTTTTTAACCGTGAAGATCCGGACCAAACATTCAGTGTAAGAGGTGGCAATAACCCGGACGACCGGCGAAAGAAAGATAGGGCCATCTGCTGCAAGAAAAAGTGCAGTCGAAACAAAGAAAATGGTGGGTGTACTGTTTGCCTATTCTTTCTAGAGAGATGGTGTGCTTGTATTACACAGTCATCGGCATTCTGCTGTGTGTTTGTAAGCGGCCATACTGTGCTCAGAGTTGATGAAGGCATGAGTCCTTTCTCAGGAATTACACCAGGTAGTCGTCGCCTGTGGGGGAGGTCTTCTTCTCCATTTCCATCGCTCCTTGGGGCTTTTTCTTCAATGGAGCAATGGTAGATGGGCAGTCATTCTGAAGGTGACTAACCTGTAAAATTCATTTGCTCACTGATGCAGTTCTGTGTCCAATCATTCCGCGCTTCGATGCCCTTCCAAAGCACCACACCGGACCAAAAAGAGAAGTGCCACTTCTAAACATGGCTGTACGATGGAAGTAAAGTAAATTTGTTCATGCACTAGAATGCTAAATCACAGCTTTGATGAATTAAAACCTCCAGGGACTTTTTCATATGCACGGCCACATAAAATATCTTTTACTCAGGTTGAGTTTAGACCTTTAGAGATCGCAATGACAGAAATGATCCTGCGTATAAAAACCATCATTTCAAACCAGACCATGTAAACAGAATGTGACATACGATTTACAAAATAGCACAATATGAAGCTGTTTCGTTCAATTTATTCAGTACATCCACAACACAAGAAGCAAAAGTTCATGAAACATCACAACCGGAAAATTCTTGCCTAGCCCCAGTTCCACTGGACCCGTGTCCATCCCAACCTTCGATTTTGTAAGACCTACATGTGGGGCCCACGTGGGGCTCACAACCATGAATTATATAGAGCTTCCAATGTTCCCCACATTTTCAGGTTTATTGCAGTAGATGTAAGTCCTTTTGCCCCTCCCAGTAGTTGTGGGCAAAGCAGCGAAACCAGGGTAGCCATGATCAGCCTTCTCCAAGCATATCTTGGCCATGAAATTGAATTGCGGGTTTCCGACGATGAAAGATTGCGCTGCATACTCCTCAATTGGCATCCACTATAATCAAAATGAATTCCATCCAGTTCAGTTCATAAATTTGGCCAGAGAAAGAACTAATGAATTATCATCTTTCAACACCCCTAGTAAATGGTTGGATCAGAACAGATACTCAGTGAAGTCAATCACTGTTGATGTGCTTAAGAAATTATACATCAAGATTCGTTGTTTAGCACAAATGAGCAAGAATGCAAGATTGAAGCCTGCAGCCGAGTGTTGTACCAGACCAGCCCAAGCAATGATTAAATTATACTTCCACCAAAATCAAGAAGACATGCAAGTGTGCAATTTACCCGGGCTGCCTCGATCTCTAAATTCTGTTTCTCAATAGCAGATGATTCTGGATGAAGCACGCAAAGGAAGAACAAATCTGACTTTGTGTGGAATGATTTGTGGCTTTGCCTGTGATCGAACATAAGAGATAGTATGTGAGAAAAGCGAAAGCAAATTCGAACATCAGAAGGCTAAACACAGAAATCTAGATGAGGACCAAAACTATTAATGCACCACAATCTGAAATACAGTATCTTCTTTACCTGAAACAGAGGACTTCGACGAATTTAGTGTCTACCTGTAGAACATAGAAGAATAAGGCTTTAATTGGAATTCTCAAGGTGAAATGCCTCAGAGAATCAGCTTTCTACACGACATGGAACTCATCACTTACTCCCGTCTCTTCCTTTACTTCCCTGACAACTGCTTGACATATATCCTCACCCTACAGACATAGACTCACAGTCAAACCATTGCAATACATATTGATACTTCTTATGTAGCACTCGATGTCTTAAACAAACTCACCTCGTTCACAACTCCAGTGGGGTGTTTCCATATACCCGTACCTTGGAACCTTCCACTATGCTCTTGGACTACAAGCATCTAGAAAGGAGGGAATGTTTTTTTAAGTTCTTTGAAGCATTGAGTGTCCGGTTGCATTAGAATCAGGATGAAAACAAGATAATGTAGAGCGAAAGTGTGCGCACAACGATAGTGAGCATAAAACTTTACTGCATTGTATCTCTTCACTAAGTAAGGCTGTTATGCACGCGTTGAATCACTTAAGAGAAGAAAAACGAGAGAAATTATTTGACTGTTGCCAAGATGAGAAGATTTATTGTACTCCAAATGCTAATGTGCCCTGACGTCACTTTACTAAACAGCTTGTCACAGAGCTAACCTAACCAAACCATAAGATAATAGCAAGGCCACGGCACAAAAGACTGGTTCTGTTAGGAAAAAGAAAACAAATCCGACGTCTCTGCTTATCCAAAATGGGTACATGCACACACATGAATCCAATGAACGTCGAAGGCATAGGTTTTCTTCCCAGGTGAAATTAGCGTGGTCCTATCTATCCTTCTAAAGGATTCAATGTCTATCAAGCAGGCTGATTTCACGCACTGCACATCTCTAGTCTTACTTACTGCTGCAGAGAGAAGTGTGCGGTCCGACTCCAAACTTCTAAGAACAATTGAATGAGCAAATCCAATGTTACATTTCTATCCTTTTGTATCTTCCTATTAGATCGTCTTAAAAGGGCGAATGCAAGAAGCGGGACAATGGTGAGGCAGAAAGTTACCTCTCTTTTATCATTCAAGACAAAAGCACCAACGCCCACTCTATGTGAAGCATTCGCAGGAATAGTATCGGGGGTCTCAGGAAGCCAGCGAACAAGCATCAAGTAATTCGATTCAGCATGATGGTACCTAAATCCTTCCTGCCAAATTACCAGACAATATTTCAATGAACCGTCTATTCCATACCTAAACCAATCAAACTTTCTGCTAGAAAGCGATTTAACAAGTATGAGGTGAAGTAAATCTCACAGGGCCCAATACTAATTCTTTGCCAAGAAAACACATTTATATGTACCTTCACTATAATGTCCACAAGATGTGAATATTCAATGGGCAATTTGATCCACACACCCTTCTTCCCCTGGAACCAAAAGATACCCAATAAGAAGAAACACAGTAGAACAGAGTGGTATTCTTACAAATCGAAAAATGATTTGACAAGACCGATGAAGCACAAGTTCAGTACTAGTTTTGTCCAGCTTGATACTGAAGCTCGGAGCAAAGGGGCAAAGACATCAGCATCCATATGCTCCTTCATCTCCACAGTGACTCCTCCATATGAATCCTGAGACGCATCGAGCAGTTGAATCTGCTCGATCCCACTATCATTCTTTTCAGCCATGCCTTGCCTCAGAGCTGATGATGCGCTGATAGACTTGTATCTGATGGGAAATCGCACTCTAGGAGCTAAACCTGGACAAATGAAGCCACGATTCATCCACTGATTTTTATCAGAAACAAATTGTCTAGCTCAAAAGTAAAGTAATAAACCCTAATAGAAACTACCCAGAACAGTACTATCAAAAAAAGGAGGAGGAGAAAGACTTCAATGGACTCTGGTTTACTAAGTCAACTCGTCTCCCAAACACTCCCTTGGGTGACGTTTCCTTGCTCCTTGAATTCTTCTGTAATGTTTCTCGCTCTACGTGTCCGGAAACAGCCACGAACCTCACTAAATCACTCATCCGATGGAGACGTAAAGCTCGAGAGCATCGAGGCAGCGACACCCACGAAGAAAAATAAAAACTTTCTAATAAAAAAAATATATAAAGAAACGCAGAAGGTGGGCACTTGGGCAGTCTTTATCGTGGTCACCGACGACGGATTAAATAAACAAAACTCCAGAAAACCAATGCGTCGATTCACGCGTACCCACAAAAGCCTTTCGCTTGCAAGGAGGGAAAGTACTGAAAAAGTGGCCTTGGACGACTGGTCTTGGTACGGAGATCCGGTGAGCGAGGAGGAGCGGGTTGAAAGGCTTGATGCTTTTGAGCCTCGGCACGAACATCAAACGGGTGGAGACGAGTTTTTTTTCAGTGTGTTCTTATCGCTCCAACGGCTAAAGGGGAAGCGAAGTGAAAGATGAGACAGAAACGGTAACTACATATAGAGGCGTCTGGGTCCGCGCACTTGAAGCGATGCCGAGGAATGGCGCGTGATCTGGTCTTCGAAGATTTTGCTGGGAAAGTATGCAGAATTGCCCAGCCAGTGCCGGCAACACGCTTGCGGAGTTGCGGAGAAAGGAGGACGGAGAAGACTCGCCTCGAAAGATACGAATTTGAAATGTTTTGGTCGTCGTCTTTGTCCATTGGCGATTGGTTTTCTCCCTTGTACACGGCAAAACCTACAAAAGAATAAGGGAAAATTTCCTTCAAGTGCCCTTTTTTTTAAATAAAAATTTAAAAGGACCTTATTTTCAATTTTCGAAGGAAAATAATTAAAACAAAAGTCAGAACAAGTAAAAAGACGAAAATATGCTTACTACTAAGGCCCTCCTTTGAAATATAGAGGACATTCTGGACCTTTATTTGAAATAAGATACACTTTAGATCTCTTTTTTTCAAATTTTTCCAAAGAATAATGATAGCTACTATTAACCACGCTGGAAATGCGAAAACGGTGGAGATATATTTATAGGTCCATGCCACGGAAAATTCTAAACAGGTACACCTATCATAAATTTATCTTAAATTAATTTTTTGACCACAAAAAGGCCAAATTGATACACTTGTCATAAATTTAGCCCAAATTAATTTTTTCTCATAAAAAAATCTCAAACTAGTATACATGTGATAAATATACCATCTATTAGTTTTCATGCCACAAGAATTGCAAATCGATACACCTGTGACAAACGGACAGTAAAAATCTCAAACCAGTAGTACACTTACCAACTGCCATGTGTCATCTAACTCCGTAATTTAATAATAAAATTTAACATAAACTAGCGAAGGGAAAATTCGTCATGGGTATATCAATTTGAGGGGTTTTAATGGTTAAAAAAAATTTCGAGGTACCAACCATGTATTTACTAATTTGTGAATTTTCGGGGGTACTAACCATGTATTTATTTATAAGCTTTACAAGATGATCACATGGAAAAATGCAACTATTTACATCAAAACATATCGACTCTTTGTGTTCAACACCCAGTCAATTTGGTCTAATATGGAATACAGTTATTAGTCCCTAACGGCTATGTAACAGAGGAATCGACGATGGTAAGACTAATCGAAGACTCTGAATAACAATTATCGATGACCATGATATGTACCTATCGAGACACAATCGTAAATGGTCGACGAACATTTCGATTCGATGATAAAACCGACGCGGTCGGGTGCCGTAGCGAAATTGGCTAAGTGCTACACGCTGCACGGCTGCGATTTCCACAATTTTGCGCCCCATGGTCCCACGTCCACCTTGTCCGTAGGCGGTTACAACTCCTTTAAGTTCGACAAATTGTCTTTACATGATAAAATGAAAGGAAACCGAGGCAAGCGAAAACGGAAGAGAATTCATCGTCATTCATTTTCCCTGGCCTTGCATTTACGGGTGTTGTGATGTTGTGATGGTAAAGAACTTCGAAGTTTCGATATCGGGGACAGAGATTGACGAACGATTCGAGTTTGGAACATTAGGAGCCGTGTCGATGAATGTTCGATGAACGTTCTTGGAGCGCAGAGTCAACGGTTGACTCCGAGGATCGAAGTCTAGGGCGACGACGTATGGCAGTTTCCTCTTTGGTTCCCGGTAACTTCTTCATGAAACGTGCCCGAGTTGAACTAAATTTATGTCGTTCTCAGGAGAGGCACCTGTACATTTTCGGACCGCGATCGTCAACGGCGTGAGGTGGGAATCGATAAACGTCCCCCACTGCGGCCAGCGTCGGCGAGGATTTCGCAACCATGCCTCAGGCCATCGCGAGGTGCGGTTGCAGGCGAGGCCTCCTCCGCCCTTGGTCGGCGAGGCCGGGGGAGGGCTTCATGGCCCTGCCCTAAGCATTATCAGACAAAACGAAACCACCTCCCCCCTCCCTCTCCCCCAAGCATTATGTGTCGAATGCGTTTCTCTGGGCCGTCACGGCCCAGGTCACAGACCCCATGTTTATTATTGGGCCAAGATTAGGCCTTGTGTCCTTAAGAAAGACATGGGTTTGAAATTGGACATGGACCCTGACTACCTTTGAACTCTTTTATGAAAGACATGGATTTGAAATTGAAGATCCTTATTAAGGAAAGCATGAGTTGCGCATTCTTGCTCACACCTGACCACGATTTGGCTATTCGATCTCATGACCTTCCCTCTTCCACGTCCGTCACATGTTTCAGCATATTCTAAGGATGCCAATTTAATTTCACGTCGTCCCCGTTCCCTTCCAACCCCTCCTCGCCCTGCAAGGATTTCTAAAAGGAAATTACGTGACCTGTGAGTACGTTATTAATAATTCGTCACCTGATTAGTAACTTTCTATGAGAAATTCGACTTTCAATCTATCAATAATTACTAGTTCACATGATTAACAATGCGTCGTATAAGAAAATAACTTTTTTATACCCGAAAAAAGAAGAAGATGATGATGAGTTTGGACATAATCAATGTTTTATGCAATATTAATAGTTGGTTTTAATATAGGAGACTAAGACTTTACATGAGGTTGGTAACTTATTCATGTGACTAGTGATATTTTTTTTTGGATCAAATAAATAGTTAATAGAGAACCTATTAATTTTATTTTTTTTAAATGTTGGGTATTGGCAAACATAAGTTATTCCACCCACGTAGTTTAGAAAGTAACAAATTAATGTTTCTTTTGGTCAGCATATGCAGCTACTCCAAAAGGGGGCTAAAGAACAAATAAAGCCTATCCCCTTTGATCTTCGCAAATGCGAAACATTAAAACATATGTACAAAACAGCTCATGAAGTCGACTGAGTCCTGTCTTTCGGATTCCATGCTCGGATTGGAAGTTGGGACATGTGATGTGTTTTTCAAAGTGCCCAATTCGGAAAAAGGCTACGATAGCCTAAAATGCACCAAGTCTCGAGGGTCGATTTTACGTTATATGGGCCATAACTATAGATCCAAATGAAAGGCAGGGCGATACTTTTCCCCCACGCATTCTTCGCTTCGTACGGAGTTGAGTGATCTCAAGTGAAATATTTAAAATGAATCTTTTTTTTTTTTGATTTTTAAGATGTTGAGGTCAAATAAACCTTACTTAAGGTTACTTATACTAATTTTCTTAATTTAAAAGCAGGCGATCCGAAGCTTAAAGTTCTTGTTAAAGAAAATTTTCGACAAATGCCGGGTTAGATATTAATGCAAAATAATACAACTAAAGCATGTTCACGTGGTTTTGAATTAGATTTGTAAAATAGTACTAGAAAACCAAACTTCATTTTATTTTATTTTCATTCTCCCAAGCCCGACTATGGGCAAAGTTGTACTCGTCTGAATTAATCAGGTTTCTTGGAGATTTCGATGGAGGGAGCAATCTTTGATGGAAATTTTTGATTTTCGAACCCGACTCATCCTATTCCAGATTAATCACATTCATTGATTTGGGGGATTCGCATGAGTCGCATATGAAAAAAAAAAAAA
>JANUWG010000324.1:0-12682 GCA_025175695.1 Eugenia klotzschiana
ACTTTGTTTGAGGGATAGTTGTGTGATTCCTATTGTCTTGACTCGCACCGAAGGTCGACAGTTCAAAGATATCAACTCTACTTATTAACCAAGATAGTCCGATAGGTCTCACTAGGGAAAGTTTAAAGTCTCAGACTACTTATCCCAATGCAGCGCTCTCTCATGGAATAATCGCACATTACATCTCATGCATGCACGAAGAGTCATAATATCTGAACTTCTCATTCATGTGGAGGATTATTGTGATTTTGCACAAAAAATCCCACAAAAAAATGAATGAGAATTGTGGATAGAAATACTCTCACGTGGGATAGAAGAGAGATGAAAAATAGATTTAAATAGATGAGCCACCCAAATGGGTTTGGGCCCCAAGGGGCACCCCACTTTTGTGGAGAAGAGATGACCAACACCAAGCTGAGTCAGTCCATACGTGCGAGACCACGCCGCCGCAGCCACCCGCCCGCTCGACTTGGTCGGCTCAGATCAGGCTGGGCCCGGGTCTAGGTACAGAATTAATTTTGTTGGAACTTAGTCCATTAGTTCTCATCAATCTTATTTTTTCCAAATGGACACGATGAACTAGTGCCCGAACAGTCATGTCTTTCGTTTTTGAAATTTTGTTTTCAAACAGACATGCCTATTCTTTTTGGCTCGTCGTGATTGCCATCGGTTCACCTATCTATAACCGACCGAACAAAACCTTTCGGATATTTGTGACTCTTCATTGTTTAATAAAATAGTGACTCTTCATTATTTTTTGAAACAATGTGAATGTTCATTACTTTTATTCGAATGGTTTTATAAAAGCACATTTTCAGCATTTTGAAAAATCTGTTCTCGAAATCGTCATTTGTCATTATAGTCATCTGTATGATTATTTTGCGAAGTTATGTTCGAAGGTTTCCTTTAAAGAAGTACTGTTTCATAGGAAAGGCCATCCATTCTATCATGGGAGGCAATTGTCTAATAACCTTGGGTACCGGTAGAGGGGACAAATTTGTCTTAAGTACACAACGTGATTTCGTTGAGTTCGGATCAATCATTCACAATCGGGTTACTCACCTACACTTGATTTCAGGTTTGTTGTAAAACTCTATTTTTTGCACATAGGAACACGTAGGCAACAACAAAACTCTTGTACTCTATTTCATGAGGCAGAGACCGAGAGCCTTCACCTCCGCCGGAGTGAAAACCGGTTGCGTGCGAGGCTGTCTCGATGACCTCAAGTGGGCTTCGTTGCCTTTACTTTGATACGACCATGACTCGTTCCCTATTTCTTTTGCACCAAGCCTCTCATTCGAATGCCTTCTGCGTGTCTGATTGTTTTCCTCAACTGTTTTAGCATGCATGTTTGTCGCAATGAACGAACTTCGCAATCATTTTTTCATCATAACAAGAGTCGCATAGAAGTATCCTCATTTTTGATCTGTGTACACTCCAACTTAAATTGCTTGTGCCGATTGCATACATTCGTGTTGATTTGAAACGAACTATAATACAATAAGAGGAATATTGGATGCCTATCTTTTTTTGTTTTGAGTACAAACAGAACACACAAAGGGTTACATTACTGATAGTGTCACCTAAGTATATGACTGGATGGACACCTCCTCATTGTTCAGTGACTTCTTGATCTATTCCATCCTTTTTCCATTCTCTTGGAGTAGTGTAAGAACCACCTGCTCTTCTAGTCAACGACCAAGTTTCCCGGCACAACGCCCATAAAAAATCTGACTCCAGCTCCAATTAGCACAAATTTCTGATCCAAGTTGAACGGAGGCTCTTTGCCGATTTCTTCCTGGGGAGATTGTGGCAATGGTAAGTTATCTCCCGCCGTTGTGCTTTTTTTTTGGCAAAGGACTTCCACATAACTCCTCGTTCATGGCAAATGAATTGATCGCAAATGTGTTGAACTGACTCCCTCGTGGAATTGGTCCCAATAGTTGATTATGAGATACGTTGAAATATGAAAGAAATGTAAGTTGGGCTAGCTGTGGAAGGATCTCTCCTGTGAGCTTGTTTCGAGAAAGATCTAGAGATTCCAATTTTGTTAGATTTGCTAAGGAAGGCAGGATGGAACTGTTAAGAACATTATTCGAAAGGTTAAGCATAAGAAGTGACTTCAAATCTCCAATGAGACCGAGTATGCATCCTTCGAATTTGTTGTTGGAGAGGTCAATTCCCATAAGGGCATATGGAACCTTTGGATATTCCCTTTCTGTGCCTTTATTCGTCAATTTCATTCCATAATGCAAGGATCTTGGAAATGTAAAGGACTGTTCCAAAGTACTCATATATTCCAACAGATCTTGAGCAGCAACTAATTTCATGGCATGAAAACTCTGCAACAACTTGGCAGGAAGTTCACCATTGAAACTATTGTTGGAGAGGTCCATGATATGCAAGTTGCTGAAATTGAACTGGCTTTGATGTGGTTTTGTCGGACCATGGAAGTTATTGGATTTCAAGATAATGACTTTGGGGTTGGTCAACTCTGATAGCCATGAAGGGAAACCATCAAGAATTTGATTGTGACCAAGGTTCAAATACTCTAGCATTGTACAATTCACCCAAGATCTTGGGACATGCCCGTGCAATTGATTCTCCGTGAGGTCAATCACCTTCAACGCACAGCGTTTTGGGTAAGCCTGGGGAATGCTGCCCTCAAGTTTATCTTTCCCAAGTTCCAAAATTGACAAAGAATGAATGTTCTCGAGACATGTAGGAATTGTGCCATTTAAACTATTGTTGGACAAGTCAAGAATGACAAGAGACTTGGCTCTACAAATAGATTGAATATCTCCCAAGAGGATGTTGTTGGAGATATTGTAATAAGCCACTGATGGAGGTAGAGTAGGGAGTTCCGTTTTGAGCGAGTTAGAACTAATGTCAAGATAGGCCAAGTTAGGTAGCAGCAGATTGATGCGGTTGTCCACAAAGCCAGTCAGAAAATTGTGAGAAAGATCCATATAGAACAAGGATTCTCTGTTACCATTCCCCATCCAATTAGGAATACTCCCTCCGATTTGATTGTGTGAATGATCTATCCAATGTAATCCGCTTAGGTGGCCTAAAAGCTTGGGGAACTCCTGTAAAATGAGGGTCGAAACTCTAATTACACATAATCCACTTAGGTGGCCTAAAAGCTTGGGGAACTCCTGTAAAATGAGGGTCGAAACTCTAATTACACAGCCTTCAACATTCAAACTCACGTCATATTACTTCAGAGGAAATTTTTAAGAAATTTTTAAGTTTTGATCCACCTGTTATGAGATTGATTCTATGATTGATATTAATTATTTTTTTCTTCATGGTAGAAGTAGAACAACAAGAACTGCCGTTTATTCTTTTTCCTTTTTTTTTCTTCATGGAGGAATACTCCCTCCGATTTGATTGACTCTAGTTCCGTTAGAGTCGTACGGCTTCTCCCACCGCATGATGAGGTTTCCAATCTACCTTCCTCAAAGATTGAAGGCGACTCCGAAAGTATGTACACCTATGCATATGTCACCCTGATCGCACCTAAGGTTGAACTTAATTCTTAAACCCTCCCGTCGCGCGAGATGAAGACTTAGGAGAGTCCAAGACAATTCCACGGATCACACCGAATCTCAGAATTTTGGCAATCACCCCTAAAATCGTTTACGTCCACATCCTGGATCGCAAAAGGTTGCGACAAGTGGGAGTGTGGTATGAAAGACAAGATGGACTCGTTATTTTAAAATGAAACTTGAGAGTTGACTGAGTTGCTCACTAGTAAAAAGGCTTTGTTAAACAAATGGTGTACAAGATAAAAAAATGCAACGGACAGTCTATCAGATGCAAGGCGAGACTTGTAGTAAATGGCTTTTCTAAATAAAAAAAAAGAATCGACTACCCCCCAGCTATTTTTATTAATAGTGAAGATGACATCAATCGGAGTTTTGCTGAGTATAGTTGCAGTGGATGATCTTCATCTCGAGCAGTTAGATGCAAAAATGTTTTTTTTTTTTGCTTGCATGGTGATCTAGATTAAGAGCTATACATGGTGCAACCTGAAGATTTTGAGGTCAAATGTAAGGAGCACATGGTACGTAGCTTGAAGAAAGGTTTATATGGCTTGAAGCAAGCTTCGTGGCAATGACACTTAAAGTTTGATGGTTTCATGGAAGAAAAAGAATTTGCACACTATAAGGTTGATCATTGTGTTTAGTTTTGCAAGTATAACAACGATAGTATTGTGTATATCTCTTTATATATTGATGACACACTAGTGACTAACTCTAATATGAAGAGAATTGCAGAAATGAATAAGATGTTAGCATTGCAGTTTCCTATGAAAAAGATCAGGGGCCAGCATCCAAAATTCTGCACTTCGCCTCTACATATTAAAAAACAAAGGAAAAAAGTCCAAGCTCAAGGTGATTACACACTACCTTTTTAGTTTTCCATGCCTTCTTCATTGTCGATTGAAACGCTTGGAAGTTAACTTCGGGATTTCCATAGAGTCGCCCAAAGACAGTGCGTTCACCTTCTTTTAGACTTGTTTCAGTAACCACATCATCTACCACAACTCTTTTGGTTCTGGTCCATAAATGTCCTAGACAATTGCATAGGTCATTTAGCCATAGGTCTTGATCCATTTTGCTTTGGACTGATAGGTTAAAGGCACTAGGCATGCATCGATGAATTTGCTTGTGTTTGGGTCTTGAAGCTTAGGATTCACCGAGATGAAGCTACTTAGGGAGGCAAAGATCGTTGGACTGCCAGAAATTAGATTCTGGGGAAGGGGCGAAATGTAATAGGGAAGGGTTTTGAAGATTCTCTGAGAAAAACCTACGGCGGAGGAGTAAGGGAGAGAGGAAACAACACAGGGAGATGATATCTCAGCAGGGCCATGGATTAGGGTTTGGGTGATAGGGGATTGGGGTTAGGGTTTGCTACCTGAGGGAAGGGAAGAACTCTCATGATGAGAGAGTTGATGAGCCCAAGCTTTCAGCTGACCTTGACTTCAAGAGTTACAGTTTGTAGTAGTAGTACTACCACTACCACTACCACCACCACCACTACTACAACTACCACTATTATCACTCCCACCACCACTGCTGCCGCCACTACTACGAGTGGTGGTAGTCATGGTAGTGGTAGTCGTGATAGTGGTACTCGTGGTAGTGGTAGTAGTCGTGGTAGTGGTGGTGGTAGTAATAATAATAATAATAAGTGTGCTCCTAAATTTCCAAATTCATTAGCTTAGCTTAGCAAACCTAACGATATTCAAAAAATAGTTTTCTTGGTCATTCTCGGTGACCGTCAGAGGACAACGTTTGGACATTTAATTTTACATCTCATGAAAATTATTTATGCTCGTCATCTTTGACTTATGGACTAGAGAACCCTGGTGTTCCTTTCTAGAATGGTTCTCTAAGTTACTTGAGTTTAATTATTACTAGCAAAAAGATCAATTCGTGAACAAAACAAGGAAATTGCATATGACTAGACTACGATGGAGATGGGTGATCGAGAAATAAGCAATCGTGGATTATTTTATTATAAGCCTTAAGTGATTTCGAGATAATTCGAAACATGAGCCATCGAGAAATGAAACCCTAAAAAATAATGTGATCAATTAACCACATTATATTGTTGTATATAATTAAAATTTTGCAAAACTAATACGATTTCATTAAAGCGAGTAATATTTCTTTAATATTGGCTCTTGGGCACAAGAAATTAAATATATCAAAGTCAAGGGAAAATTGCACAATTAGACCTGAACCTATTGTACAAAGTTCAACCGGGTTAACTAAAGCAATGTAGCCCACAACAAATACCAGGTCATTTCAGCGAAACTTCCTTTAATTTTTCCCAATCAAGTTATGATATTATAACTACCCCGAGTATTCTTCTGTGGCGTTAGTTATGACTTATGATGTGGTTCAAATTCAAGGTTTTGGATCAAGACATGATCAATGCAAAATCACTCGCTATTGACTATTATCTGAAACCGATTATGCAAAAGGGCATCTGCACTCATGCCCTTAAATTGTAAAAGAGAAAAAACAAATTATGCAAAACATATGAAGGAATATAAAGATATTCTGGGGGAACTGAGTGAAATTTTTATTTTTGATCGGTAGAACATTCTTACACTGGGGAAAATGAGATAAAAAGACTCCAATAGAAAATGTTGAAAAGATCTTGGGTGTACAACGTGAATATTTAAGACAGATATCAGTAAGCTAGGCTATTAGTTAAGGGGTTGGAGGCGAATAAGAAGACCGTTGGCAGGAACCGGTGAGGGATTGTAGATGATCTGCTCATCGGGAATGACCTTCTCGAGCTTGAATTTGGTCACAAGATTGTGTATGAAAACGAGCATTTCGAGCCGAGCATACTCTTTTCCTGGGCACATGCGAGGTCCACCTCCGAAGGGAACGTAGGTAAATGGCGCTGGTCCACTTCCTTCGAACCTTGAGGGCTCAAATTTCTCAGGATCAGGGAAGTAATTAGGATTCTTGTGAGTTGTATACACAGTCCAAAATAGCTGCGAGAAAAGTTGAAGAATATAAATACATATAATCATTACTCGAGGACTCTCTGTGTTAATTCATTGGGTAGTCATGCCAAGAAATAGGGTCATAAGTAAACATTTACCTTCCATCCCTTTGGAATTGTGTAGCCAGCAAAACTGAAGTCAGTAACCGCCTCTCTAAATGTCCCTTGTGCAGGTGGAGTTAGCCTCATTGACTCACAAGCCACATTCCATGAATACTTCATCTTCTGGATATCATCCCAGTTCAGTAATTCACCTGGGGCTTTAGACTTTGCAATCTCCATTTGCTCTGTTGACAATCAAGTGAGTGAGAGTTAAATATATGCAAATTATATGGATTTTGCTTTGAAAGAACATAATAATGTGGCCATGAAGCTAGAATATTTACCTTTGTAAACTTTTTCATAGATGTGGGGTAACGAAGCTAGATAATTCACTATTACAGTGATAGACGTACTGGTGGTGTCATGACTTGCAATGAGCAATCCAACGATCTTGTTGGACACATTCTTTTCGTAGAAAACACTACCATCATCATCAGCTTCAGTTAGCAATCGAGATAACAAGTCCCTCGCGTTTGCATCTTTTCCTTCCGAAATCTCCTGCTTCCTTTGTTTAATAATGTTGAGAAGCTCTTGCCTTATGACTTTTCCTCCTTCAACTGCTTTGTTGAATGGCGTGCCAGGAATGTCGATAGGCACCGAAGTGAATCCCGGAGCAATACGAGCAAATGGGTCGGCGAATTTCGACACGACCATTGGGTCCTTAATGTTCATGAACAAACGGCATGCCAAAGCAAAGGTGTAGTTCTTTGTCAGAGGAAACACCTTCACTTCCTTATAAGGAGACCAGTCACTCTCCAAGTGATCCCTAGTCATGGAGTCCATGATAGGTATGTAACATTGGAGGGCCTCTGGTTTCAAAAACTCCAGCAAGAAGCTACGCTTTTTCTTGGGGTCATCCCTGTTTAACTTCTCCATGGTTTCGGGGAAGACGCCGACCTTCATCATGGAGGTTGGCACCCAGGTGGTGATGTTCTTGTTCTGGCCAGAGAACAAGAACTTGTTGCCAGCGGCCCCGCAGAACACGGCCATATCCTCCCCGAGCAGCGAGGTACGGAATACATCCGGTGAATACTTGGTGGTACGGTCGTTTATAAATTTCTCGGGACAACCGCTTTTGCCTGCACCAACAAAATCTAACGACTCGCCGATAATCGGCCATCCCCTTTTCCCTGGCGGCAGGTTAGGAGTGGAGGATTTCTTTCGGAAGACGAGGAAGAGAAGGTAGAGAGAAATGTAGAGGACGGCGAGGTAAAGAAACAGTTGGGAGTAGAACTCCATCTTCTTCACAGTCAAGCAGACACAAGGCTAATCCTGAGAGGCAAGATGGCTGAGGATGACGATGGAGTGAGAACACCAAGGGTTGTCCCTTTTTATAGAGGAAGATGGCATTGCCGAGCAGTGACTTCATGCGGGTTTTTTTTACCATTTCGGCATTACGAATTTTCAGTCGAGCGACAGACAGGGTTTGGTCTCCAAAGTCCAAAATGGCGAGAGAAACATTAATGATCCAAAAAAGACCCCGAATTGCTACTGTCATCGGCGATACTTGCCATTGAGGTCAAGGCTTGTGACATGACCGGTGGCCTCATCGCACTTTATGCCATCCCATGAGCAGCAATCTCCATGTCCATCTAGTGACCATGATTCAACCTTTTGATAATCACAATCCCACTCTGTTCTGTTGATTCTGAAACTTCACTTGAATTTCATCAAGGCAGAGCTCTCATCTGGACGGCATAGGGAATCGGCAAAGGAAGCAAGAAGCAAAGTAAGGAAGACGATCCAAGTACAAAACTGGAAGAATATCGAGGGTGCCACATCTCTGTGTTGTTTTTCTGCTTTTCGGTAGAGTTCGGTTTCAGTGAAGAAGCTTTTATAGGCAGCGATAAGCAATTCGATCGTTGAACTTTGATGCTGCTTTGGCCATTCATGCACTATACACATCTTAAAAGACACTTGGGTTTGATTAAAGAGAGAGTCGGTCTAAGAAATGGAAAATGGCAGCAGACTCGTGCTATACACGGCCAAAGTCTTAGGATGTGGATTGATTGAAATGATCATTCTAGAACTATGCTTGAATCCCTTGTATGGTTTTGAAGATGCCGAGCGGATGTATCTTCTTGATAGTGCGTTAATTAACACATATTCAATCCAAATTCAAAATTGATATCTTGTTTATAATTTTATTTCATTTTATTTTATTTTTCGGTTGCTACGGTGTCGCCAAATGTACCAGTTCGTTCTTCTAAATCCAAATTAGAGACCTCTTCATGATATAAAATGATGATGGAGGATAGCAAGAGATATGCCCTTGTTCAAGTGTTAACGAATAAATTACTTCTCGGTCTTTTATAATTTATCTTCTCGATCTCGACTATATTCTTCAAACTAGATTTTGGAACGAGTAAATCTCCGTAAATTAGAATGTCATGGTCATCACTAGGAGGAAATGGAGATTGCTGCTCATTGGAGGGTGTGGAGCGTAACGAATTTAGCAATCACATTGTTGGCCTTGACCTTAGTAGCATAACTTCCATCAATTTTATAACCTACTATGGTGTGAAGAGAAATCAATTAAAATCCATGTGTTTTTTTTTTTTTTGCGACCGCTTTTGACGCCTAAGAAAGTACTTATTTATGAATTCTTCAATTTTAGTGCCAATGACCTACCTCCAGTCAGATCAAAGAGGCAAATTTATTCGACGCGCGAAATCTAACTTGAGTTATGACCTAATCGAACAGCTGAAAGATCTAAATATTTTGGGTATAAATAAAAGGTACCTTCAATTGTTTTTGACACTTCAATCCTTGATGGATCAATATTTCCAAATTTCTTATAAATGAGATGACGGACAACATGGGAAACCTTATCGATAAAGCGATGATTTTGATGAATCATACTATTTGTGCATGTCTTGCCATAGATGTTTTGCAATATCAACATATTATCAAGTGAAGAGTCATCAGCAAATAGGCATTATTTTTCAGAAGGGAAAAAAAAAGGCCACACATCCTCAAGGGACTATTCTCCATCCTAATCCTCGAATCACAAAAACAAAAGATGGTAATCATCCGTGGAGAATATCTTCAGATTTCCTACATCATTACCTCGTTTTATATAAAATTAATTGTATGACATACTTGATTACAAGAAATTAAAAACAGGCATAAATCCATACGCTGGGTGAACACGACAGAGTAGATTAAAAAGACTAGTGGTACTCAAGAGACAACTTCTCCTCAGGTTTAGGCCAACAACGTGACCGTTGAATTCGTCGCACTCCATACCCTCCCATAAGCACCACAAGCACTAATCTCTATTTCTAGCTAGTTACAACCATGGTTCGAGCTTAGGATAAACACAACGAGAATATGCTCAATTGATTCTCAAATTCCTCTTAAATTATATCTTGGCCGAGCTCTCGTCAACGCGACACATTGGATTAGCAAAACATCATGAAACGAAAATGTGAAAAATGATCCAAGCATAAAGCATTTACGATGGTGATATGATATTGTCGTCTTCTTCTTCTTCTTTTTTCAAATTTTTGTGTTTGTTATTAGAGTACGTTTGTCATGGAAGAGCCAGAGGCCTAGCCTAAGAAAATAATAATTTATGAATTCTTTAATTCCAATGCCAATATCCTACCTCCGATCAAGATCAAAGGGATAAATTTGGACATCTTGGGATAAATTTTTGACACGAAATTTGACTCGAGATATTGTTTAATATGAATAAGTGATAAATTTAGACATCTTGGGTGGATATAAGAGGCTTATTCTATTGGCTTAGCCGATCGAATTCCTGACGGATAAGAAGTTTCCTGCAGTATACGTAGTCTTGGAATCACAAAAGTAAAAGATTGTACTCTATTGATTGAAAATACTTTTAGATTTTATACATCATTTGCGAGTTTAGAATGACAAAATATACGTGATTATGACTAATTACGAGCGAGCATAAATCTTTCAGGAACTATAAAGCTCTAACGGATGGTGAACACATTGCCGCAGAAACATGGCGCGCTAAGAGATGACCTTAGATTAGAATTGGCCAATAATGTTTCCCATTTACAAGGATTATTGGGTCATTCATGCACGATACACATCTGAAAAGACACTTGAGTTTGATTGAAGAAAGAGTCGATCTAAGAAATGGAAAAAGCCAGTAGACTCCCATGCTATACACGGTCAAAGTCTTAGGATGGGGATTGTTGGATAACAAGCGATCCCCTCGTTCATGCGTTAACGGTTAAATTACTTATTGCCTTTCATAATTTTGGAATGAATCTCTGTAAACGACCTATCTCCAATCAGATCAAAGACGCAAATTTGTGCTGTCTGTGAAATCCAAGTCGAGATATCACCTAATACAAATAATTGAAAAATCTTAATATTTGGGGCATAAATAAAAGGCACCTTCAACTGGTTTTGACGCTTGAGTCCTTGATGGATGAATAGTCCCTTAGCTTCTTATGAATGAAATAATGGTCCAAATGGGAAGCCTTATTGATAAAGTGATAATTAAGATGTATAGATATTTTGCAATATCAAAATACTGCTTAAGTCTCCGTGCCTTTTTTTCAGTAATATTAAAAGGCTTCATTTGTTTTACAGAAAACAACTTCCTGGAAAATATTTTTTGGATTTTCAAGCATTCAGTTCATAGAAAATAAATTAGTTGAGGAAAATATTTTTCACTCATGGAAAAAAACAACTTCAAAAGTGGGAAAATAATTTCCTTTTTTCGAGAAGAGGAATTTTTCCGAATCTTTCCTCCATCCACTCCTCCATATTTCTTTTCTTTTCAATTATTTTTTATCTTTATTTTCTTGTCTTTCACTTTCATTTTTTATTTGTTTATAGTTTTTTATTTTTTATTTATTTATTCTTTTCTTTCTTCCTCTACCAATTGCCCACCACAGTAAAATATTTTTCCAGTTCGCTTTCGGGTCTCAGTAAAATATCGAAAAAAATTGTTGTTTTTTTTAAAAGCAACTTTTTGAGAAATATTTTAAAAAAATATCATATTTTTCATGAAACAAACATAGCCTAAGGGTTATAAAAAAAATATATGCATTATTTTTCAGAAGGGAAAAAAAATGGTCCCACATCCACAAGGGACAAAGTAGGTCGCATTCTCATGCATGCCGTGATTAATCGTTCATGTGCTGTCATAATTGGATAGTTGGTCCTCTTAAATGGCATCTCATAATTTTTCCACAAAAAGACCAAATTTGAGAGGCTAGTGAAAAGTCTTTTGCCCATCTTTCACGTTTGACGTGGAGGCGTCGTTCTCCATTCCTAGGAGTACTCTTAGTCCTCGAATCACCAAACAAAAGATGATAATCGTCGATTGTAAAATATTTGCAGACTTCATATGTCATTATCTCGTTCTATATTGAAATAATGATACAATATACGTGATTACGACAAATTACAAACAAGCACAAAACCCTTGGGAACTATGGAAGACAGAATAATTTCTGATAGAAGGTAAATGCGGAGTGTATCAAAAGGACTAGTAATACTAGAGAGAGACAACTGCTAGTAAGGTTTAGGCCAACATCATGATTATTGAATTTGTCACGCTTCATACTAATCTCCATTTCCACCTAGTGAGGACTGACGAGTGACAAATATGGTTTGAGTTTGGGATAAACACAACGAGCATATGCTCGGTTGATTCTTGGGATTCCTCTTAAATCGTATTATGTTTGAGCTATCGTCAGCGTGATACATTGGATTAGCAAGGTATTTATGAAACACCGATATGAAAAATGATTGCAAGTAAACAGCATTTGAAATAAGGACGGTGACCTTGTCTTCTTCTTTTTTCTTTTTTTTCAAAATTTTGTGTGGGTAGCATTTCTGGGACTTCTGGTTAGCCACTCCAATAATTTTATGTGAAAGGACAAGAGGGGGTGACTATAAAGGATAAATGTCAAAGTCTTTTGGGCTCATTATTTTTCTTTGGATGACTAGTCATCTTCACATAAGTGGGTCATCGTCATTCATGGCTACCAAAATCGGTTTTTTTTTTTTTTGCACAACTTCTAATGCCTAGTCTAAGAAAGTAATTCTT
>JANUWG010000325.1:0-12671 GCA_025175695.1 Eugenia klotzschiana
TGACTATTTCCCGGAATTTATTTTTGTCATCATATATCAATCTCGAAATTAACAAGAAACTCGAAATTTTTCGTTAAAAGGGGAAAAATAGGAATTACTTCTTTTTTTCATTCGAAGAAAGGGAAAACAGGTTCTTGTCTCAAGCTTCAGCTATGAGTTTATTGCTGTAGCAACGACAGAACTGAACGGCAAAGGCAGCAACATCGTCAACACACCACGCACCATAACAATGGCATACAAAAATGAACGGCCAGGATTTGCTGGAGCACCCAAAAAAAAAAAAAGGGTTGGCAGATTGTTTCTGTCATCGCAGCAGCGAGGCGTACGTACTAGTACTACTACTCGGTACACACAAGAAAATGGTCCTACCGATATTCTTCCTACTTCAAGATTTCGCCAGGTTTTGTGGGAAGAAGAGGTGGTGATTTGCTTGAAGCTCGCGAGGGCGAGTTGTTCCCAGTCACAAAGAACAGAACCCCAGAGAAAAAAGCTTAGGTGGGTCTTGAATTCGCTATCGTTCTTGTTGGAATTTCTTGTTCACCTGCTTTAATTCCTCGTCTTGATTTGTGGGTAAGCTGTCGTATGTCATTCTTTGCGCGCTGGCTCTCTTGCAACGGTGGTCGCTCTTGGTCTCCTCTGGGTTGCAAGATTTGTGTTTGTGCTGGTGCAATTTGTGATGGCGGGAATTGCTCAGTCAAATTGCTAGTTATCTTTTGTTGGAATCTCGTTTATGTCAATGTGGGCAGAATTGTTTTGCGCGCAAATCTGAGGGTTTCTCTGAGTTGGGGTATGAATTTCCTGTTGGGTTTTTGGAGAACAAAAAATGAGCGATGTTGATGTACTTCTTGAAATGAAAACTTGTGAAATGTTTTTACCGGTTCTAAGAAAGATGAATCTTCTTCGTAGAGTGAAAGGTTTGCTATTAGACTGCAAAAAAAAAGGTTTGTTATCTTTTCTCTGGAAAATCACATGCTCATTCATGCATTTGAAGATGAAAGATTCAGATTCGGATCTGTTACAGAATAGCCGCTTTCTCTTGCTGTAAAGATCATGCTAATGAAGGATATTGCCGTCTTGCTTTCATTGGACGACTACAACTGCGCTGCTTTATGTTTCTCAACTGGCTGGAGATTCTGGGTTTTAGTTTGTTTTGGATTACATTGATGACCAGCTGTTTCTTCTCACATTATGTCTTCTGTTAGTCGCGCAAAAGGAACATTTTTCTGCGTTCAACTTTTAATCTGCTTAAGATTCTGTCTTATTCATGGTGTTCCATGTGTATCCTTTTTTAATGATTTTTGTGGCTATTAGATATGGCATCAACTTTGGCAGCTACTTTGTCAATTGGATCAACTCTTTCCTTTGGCCAAAAATCTGGTTCCCTTGCTCAACCAAAGCCCTTTGGTCTGAGACTTGCATCCCATGCATCTCTTGCAAGTTTCCATGGCCTCAGGGCCGCCACCACTTCATTGAGCTGTGAAACCGAGTCATCTTTCTTAGGCAAGGAAAGTGGTGTGGCCCTTCAACACTCAGTTGCACGTAAAGTGCAAAAACAAAGCCAGAGGTTGCAGTATTATCTGCAGCCACAGGCGTCTTTCAAAGTGGCAATTCTTGGGGCAGCTGGAGGAATAGGGCAACCATTATCGCTTCTTATCAAGATGTCCCCTTTGGTCTCAGCACTTCATCTTTACGATATTGCCAATGTCAAGGGAGTTGCTGCTGATTTAAGTCACTGTAATACTCCCTCGCAAGTTCTGGACTTCACAGGAGCTTCCGAGTTACCAAATTCCTTGAAGGGTGTGAATGTTGTAGTCATACCTGCTGGAGTTCCAAGAAAGCCGGGTATGACCCGTGATGACCTCTTCAACATCAATGCGAATATAGTTAAGACCATGGTCGATGCCGTAGCAGATAATTGCCCTGATGCCTTCATCCACATAATCAGCAACCCTGTTAACTCCACCGTGCCGATTGCAGCGGAGCTTCTGAAGCAGAAGGGTGTCTATGACCCAAAGAAGCTTTTTGGCGTCACCACGCTGGATGTTGTGAGGGCAAACACCTTTGTTGCTCAGAAAAAGAACGTAAAGCTCATTGATGCGGATGTGCCAGTTGTAGGGGGACATGCTGGAATTACGATTCTGCCCCTGCTTTCAAAGACGAGACCTTCCGTTAGTTTTACGGATGAAGAAGTGGAAGAGCTAACAGTAAGGATCCAAAATGCTGGGACAGAAGTGGTAGAGGCAAAGGCAGGTGCTGGATCTGCTACTTTGTCAATGGCATATGCGGCTGCTCGATTTGTCGAGTCGTCTCTTCGTGCTTTGGATGGAGATGGGGATGTGTATGAGTGTTCTTTTGTTCAGTCAGATTTGACTGAGCTTCCATTTTTCGCATCCAGGGTTAAGCTTGGAAGGAAAGGGATTGAAGCGCTGATTCTATCTGACCTCCAAGGTTTGACTGAGTATGAGCAGAAGGCCCTGGACGCTCTGAAGCCTGAATTGAAGGCCAGCATTGACAAGGGTATTGCATTCGCGCAGAAGCAAGCAGTTGCTGCCTAAGTTCTATCAGCAAAAGGCAAACGAAGCTCTTAGTCTCAATGTACGTTGAGCAGAGAAAATTAGGGCTGTCAATTTTGTTAGTAAGCTTTCCCTTGGATCATTTTGAACAAGAAAATTTCAGGAACTTCTACTGATGATGAGAAGCTTTTATGAGTGGTTATGCTGGTGTTGTAGATGAAGCGGATGTAGTGTCTCTAGTATGATATTGTAACACTTTCTTAACTGACCAATGATACCCCTCGTTTGAAGGAATTAATCCCATTGAGATGCATACTTCTGATATTTGATGTGTTTTTCGCTCTTTCGAGTTCATGTTATTTGGTTGTACCCTTTCTGTGTTCTTTTGCATTACATGGGATGGTTATTTTCTTGTTGATTTTGTCAAATATCTTTGGATGATTAGAGGGCTGTTGTTGCACTCTAATACTCGTGATGATGAAGACTTCGTCTTATTGTATCTTATCCGTTTTGCGGTCTTATCCCTTTTAAGTTTTCCCCTCTGTATGCCTTCTTGAAGTACTCAGAAATGGCACTGGAGTGGTATGCTGCATAAAGAGCAAGCAAGCTCTCAATCCAAGCTTCAAATGGTTGTTTTGGCTGATATGGAGCAGGGGATGCTTCTCCAAAAGTCAAAAACTTGTGAAAACACAGAGAGTTCGAGAGTCGAAGTAAATCGGATCCTGTTACTTATCAGTATTCCCTTGAAATCCACACTAAAATTGTGAATCGACAGTCTTCTGCATAGAAAGGTTGCTGTAGATGAAGCCATTTTGTAATGAGGCCGTGTGCCCTTGCAGGTGCTGCTGCGACCTTAAAACAAATCTAGTATCACTCAAAGTAAAACGAGATGTGAGCTCGTCAACGCAACCTTTTTGAGATCTGAGTACAAAGTGAGCAGTTTGACAACCTTTCAATCGTCGGTGCAAGGTGCTTGTTGCGCTACCAATTTGATTTGTTCGGGGTCATGTTGATAAAACCAGTACAGTATAGTCCTGATGGTATCCTCATAGACTAATCGCCCCAAGAACAGTTCTTGGATCTTCCTACCACCACATTTTGGAACAACAAATTTCGGCAGGACTTTGTCACGTTCTTTTTCGCTGGAGATGTTAGGTAAGATCCTGTCTGCATTAATTTTCCCCCCTTCGAAGTGCATCTCAAAAGAATTTTCAGTTGGCTTCGAGAAATCCCTTCGGCATAGTTGCTAGAGTTCACCATTGCAGTCGAAGAAACTATGAAGAGGGAGCTGTTCGGGCATCTCAAGTTCTAAGGCCACTCATCAAATAAAACGATGGTCCTAGACAATCTTATTACCAATCCCGAACTTCTCCCCGAGATAAACTCACTAGCGCTCTAGCCAACTTTGTGTACGCTATGTCAACGATCCAAAGCTAGCCAAATGCTAATTGGCTCTCGAGTGCCTGTCCTAGAGCGCATTTGTTTCTGACCTTAAGTGTTCTTCCCTACCAATAGTCATTGCAGGAGCAATGTCCTCCTTGAAAGTGATGAAGCCTAGAACGATCCCTGATTATTACCATCCTGTCATAAACACTTGAAAGGACCTTGGCAAAGTTGTGGCAATCCACACAAATCCTGAGATTGTTAGCCAATCGAATGGTTGTGCCAGGTGGAGTTACAAGGACGCTGAACGCAATAGCTAATTTCTCACTGTGATTAGAAAGCCTATAACCCTTCTCTTCGGAGCTTAGATTATGCAGCTCAGATGATATTTCAGGGACATAGCCAGCAATCTTCAGCTGACTCCCAATCTCATCTAACATAGTATAAATTTCATTTTGCCGTGGGTGCGACACATCATCCGCAGTGAATTCATGCACAATTCCGTTCAACGTGACTGTTGTACATCCAGGGGTTGTCTGAATTCCATTCTCTTTCATGAACTTTCTCACTTCTGTCACCTTTTCCCAGTCACCAACAGAAGAATAAATGTTCAGTAACAGAACATAATCCCCTGCTTCTTGAGCCTTGAGTTCAGTTAAATGCCATACTACACGTTCTCCAAGGGTGACGTGGCGATGAATCCTGCAAGCCCCGAGTAAGGTCCTCCATATCGTTGAATCAGGCTTGCTTGACATCGACATTATTAGTTCATAGGCCTGATCAAGCAAGCCAGCTCGACCCAATAAATCAACCATACATCCATAGTGGTGGACATTCGGCATTCTTTTGAAATCTTTGCTCATTCCCTCAAAGAACAACATTCCTTCATCAACCAACCCACTATGACTGCAAGCTGAAAGAACTCCAGTGAACGTTTGATCATCAGGAACAACATTTGCTCTCAGCATTGCAAGATATGCCTCAATTGCTTCTCTTCCCCTCCCATTCATGGCTAAACCAGAAATCAAAGCACTCCAAGAAACCACATTCTTAACTCGCATCTCCTTGAAAACCATGAAAGCCTTATCCATGGATCCACACCTTGAATACATTGTAATTAGAGAGTTACAAAGCTTCACAGCATCACCATAGCCTCTCTCTTGAATATACTCATGGACCTTTCCACCGAATTCCAGCGCATTTAAGCTAGTGCAAGCCTGAAGGACATGCAAGCAAGTAACATCATCCGGTTGGCATCCGCACTCTCCACCAATCATAGCATCAAACACCGCTAACACATCACGTGTTCGGCAATTGCGTAAGTAACATGAAATCAACACGTTCCAAGCAACAGTGTCCCTCTCAGGCATTTCGTCAAATACCGCACAGGCTTGCTCGCTCTTATAGCAAATCGAGTAGAAATCCATCAAAGCAGTGAGTAAAAGGCTGTCGGATTGATGCCCGTCTCTCACAATCCTCCCGTGAATCTGCAAGCCACCCGTCAAAGAGGCCATCTTTGTACACGATTTAACACAAAAAGAAGATGTCAACGGATCAGTCCTCCCACCGAGCCGCCTCATCTCTCTGTACAAGTAAAGCCCTTCCTCGGGAGAATCACTCCCGGAATAAGCTCGAATCATGGTGTTGAACTCGGCCAGAGACGGGTTCTTGATCTGAGAGAAGAAGCGGCGGGCGTACGAGACGCGACCGAACGGCGAGAACGAGACGCGGGACAGGAAGCGGAGGGAAATGGTGGGGTCTTCGAGGGAGCGAGTACGGAGGATGTGGGCGTGGATTTGGAGCAGATGGGACTCATGGGCACACGACTTGATCAGAGAAATCAATCGCTCGCTCCCGCCTTGCGAGCATGAAAAGGGATTCGCCGGGCGCATGTGTTCAGCATCGAGGACTGTTGATAATACTGAAGCTAGTGATGATGATGATGAAGAAGAAGAAGAGGAGGAAAGAGAGGCAGAGCGATTGGAGTTGAGGGATGCGAGAAGTGTTCGTCGCGAGACGGCGGAGGGCGTGATCAGATTCATAATCTCGTCTTCTTTGTGGGGGTTCACGTACCGCCGGCGGCGATCTCCGGCGTTGGCTAGTTCAAACCCGTGACGAAACCAGATACTGATCGGATTCGAATCGAAGACACTACATGTAGAAAAAGTGCAATTGAAGACATGGACGCGGTAAAAATGTAATTGAGTCTTAAAAATTATAAAAAGTGCAATCGATCCTAAAATACTAAAATTTGTAAAATTGATATAATCGGGTCTAACGTGGCTTTTTTTTATTTTTTTTTCTCTCATGCATGGAGAGATGTAGCTAAAACACATAGTAAAATGCTCAAAACATGAAACATAAAGCTAAAACGACATCGTTTTTATGCAAAATTAATTTTTAATACAAAACTTATTTAAGTTAAATTAAAGTTAGCAAAATTATAAAAAAAAAATATATACAAAAATGGGATGTAGTCGTCGCCGCTGTTGCCTTCACAAACGCTGGGAAGGGTCGGTGGGGGTCACTAGGCCTCGGCTAGGGGCTGCGAACCCTCATCCAAGTCTCGTCGAGAGCCGCCAGCGGAGGGGGTCGGCCGATAATGGCGACCCTCACCCGATCTAGTTGAGCCCCCTACCCTCGCCTGCCTTTCCCGGCCATGGTGGGGCAACGGCAACAACCCTTGCTTGCGTTTTTCTTTTTTTGTATTTTTTAAATTTTCTTTTCTTTTCTAATATAAACTTAAATAATTTTTGTATTAAAAAAATTAGATTTAGACTCACAACGATATCATTTCAGCCACGTCATCGTCTCGTAGGATAAAAATGTCATGGCGGCATTTTTCGTTAGCCAAATTAGATAGAGTCAATAGAATGGCTACAACGCACCAATTTGATAGGTTTTAAGATTCGATTATACTTTTTGCAAGTTTTAAAGCTCAATTTAGGATTTCTAATGCACTTATCCTAAAGTGAAATTGCATATCCACACAACGCTCATGAGCCAAAATATGGCGACAAGTATGTGCAAATCATCGATGATATCATTTCATGTCCTACTCTATCTAATCAAACACGAAAAACAAACGAAAGTAAAACAGAAAAAGGAAAAGGGAAACCTGGTCAATTTGGAAGTTCTCCAAGGGACTGGTACAGTGGATGGAGCTGCATGAAGACGCTGATAACAAGGGGATTAGTTATGAAATCTAGCTGTCCAGCAAAGTATAGCACTTCTTTTATTTTGCAATTTCGTTAATTTCTTTTGCTAAGATCTCCTTATTCTTGTACTTTCTTTTATTGGTGTGCGGCCTTTTAGAATGTTGGTTGATCTATCCTTCACGGCACTCCCATTTGTAACTTCTCAGCACATTTATATTTGAATGATTAGTAAAATTCAATCTGCTACTAACCATTCAAAGCCACCTTTGTTGTTGAAATGAAATGATGATGGGGATTTGGGAGCTTCCATTTCCAGTGGATTATGTAAATATAGTCAAAATCTGATATTAGTGGTTATTCAACCATAGAGCAACCGGGTGAAAAGTATACTTGAATGACTGCCTTTGTCCACAATGGCTAAGGCATCTTACTTTTTACAAAAAAATTACATTTCATGGAGTAAGAAATATAGATGAAGTTGCGCTGGTTGTAATGATAATGTGCTATTTTCGTTGATTGCAGTAACTCCTAAACAGATAGATGTAGAAGCATCTAGATTAATGACTTTGCAGATCATGTTCTCTCATTCATCTGTTAGTAGCCTACCAAAAAGTTAATTATTTAGTTGAGGGATCCAGATCTAGCCACGTATTTATCATGTGATAGCTTTGTGGTTGGCTCTGTGGTTGATGAGAGTTTGTCCATAAACAGATACATGCTTTCTCAGGAAGGCAAGGATGCAGCACGAGACTGTCTGCTGAGGTCTGGTTTGGCGGACTCAGCTCACTCCGATGAAGGATCTCTTGATCTGGACATGGTCAAAAGGGTGAATCTGGAGACTGTGAGCCCTGAAGCTTCTGAAGATTTGACAGTCCAACCTATTTGCGTGAGAAAGCGGCAAAACTCAACTGATATTCCCCCTCAAACTCTTGAGAGAGTAAATCATTTCTTCTTAATATTGCTTAATTTAAGTAAGTTACAGAGTGGCATACGTCAAATACCATGATGAACTAGCACATACACAAATAGTTCAGGCTTATGGTCTTTCAGCTGTTGATCGTTCAGTGGTCATCAATTAATATTGAGTTGCTGTTGGTCTTTTTCATGGCGTTTTTATTAGTTCTAGATTTGTTTTGACTTCTTGCTATCACATACCTAGAGTGCATCGCTTTCACGCCTTTTTTCTTTTCTTTTCTTTTCTTTTCTTTTCGGATTTGTTGAGAATGAAATTTTTCTATATCATAACCTTACCCATGCTATTACTGCAAATTTTTGTCTCCTTAAGATGCTTATGGGTCTGTGTAGTTGTATCTCCTTGTACAATGCAAAGTGTGGTGTTTTTGGCTTGAATGGTCTTACTGATTAGTGCTTGTCTTCATGTTCTTGGCACGGGATGGCAATTCAGCAGTGTAACTTTCTAGGAAAATTGTTGATTTTGTGTCTATAATGCTGAAATTGGAAAAAAGACATCCATGTCCTCCAACATTGTAGTTGGAGAAGCTGTGTTGCAGACAAGGCTTTAAAATAAATAAAAACTGTTCATACATTATTCTCATGAACAATGCCATTCACGATATGAGGTGTGAAGACATTCTCATTTTGCTGAAGTCGAGTTGGAAAATAGAGTTCCTGTTGATATCTGCATGATTTGATCTAAAAACTGCTTGAACTGTTATGAATACCGAATTATGAAAATGATCCTTATACTACGAAGGTAGCATCGTTTGCATGATGGAAGCTTCATATTATTGTCTAATATGGAATATTGTATTTTCATCTTCCAGTTTTTGGCCATGGGGTATGCGAAGGAGCAAATTCTTCGTGCTGTTGCTGAAGTTTCAAAAAGTTCCGATGGGAGGGATATTTCAGCTCTATGGCCAGCAATTCTATGTCGCCTCAAAGAGGATCAAGTGTACAGCTGTTCCACCTCAACCACATTTGCCATGAAACGTTGTTCAGCTTCAACCAATTCTGCAGTGGCACATGGTAAGCACTTTCTCTGAAATTATATTGATGATAATTTGAATGATTTACCACATATATCGCCTTACAGTTTTGGATTATGAACATTCTAAGCGTGGAATTTCTTGTTTTTCTACAATCAGGTCAAGTAGACATTGAAGGAATTCAGAGTACAAGGGAGGAGCTTGTCTGTGATGATGTAACGAAGACAAAATACACCTTCACTGATTCATCACAGAACTCTTTTACCGTGAGACCGCGCTCCTCAAATGTATGTTTGCACTGGGTAATAGAATCAATCTTTTCATGAATTTGCAGTCTATGATTGTTTTTTCAAAGAGAATTCTAGAGAAATTTCTAAATATCCTTTTCTATTATTTGTGATACCATGATGAGGACAGGACCTATATTAGTTGGGTTAAATATCTGACATTCTTTTTTAGGTTTCTAAGATGAGAATGATACTGCAAGGTTGTTGCAAGTTGTTATATGTTAAATCCTCTTTTGCTTCTCCATCAATATAAGATATCATCTTTAGCACTTCTGATTGGATATCTTTTTCCACAAATATTTGTTGGTCTGTTGGTGGTGATACAAATTCTTATTTTTCATTTGCACCTGAATTCTTAGGATTATCCAGCAAGTGGATCAGGCTCTTTAAGTGTGGAGGGCAGTATGAATGTTTTAAGCAAGCCGCCTCTGAATTTCGGAGAGAGGTTTCAGGATGTATATGAAGTAATCTTAATATTGGATGACCGAGAGCATTTTGCTACTCGCGGGTCAGTGAGTTTTGAGTTTGATTCTCCTATTTATTTTCCCCTCTCCTGTTTCGCAAGCTTGTTGCTATGCATTTTGATCTACTTTTTTTTAAGGATTTTACATGTCTATTATTGCGGTAGATGCATGTTAACATTTATTTTGATGGCATTTTGAGCAACTTATGGGGTTCTTAGAGTCGTTTAACAGTGTTTTTCCATGGGTTATTTGGTGAGGTGATGGATTCTTATGGTATGAGTTGTACAAAAGTAGTCACCATTAGTAGAATCTATCAGATAATTCCAAGTGGTTGGTGGTGTTGAGGAAACTTCACATCGAAATATACTTTTCGGCTCTTGCCAAACATAAGTTATTTTCTCAATTTTTGGCTTTACAAATGTGGTTCTTTTCTATTGAGTCTCTCATTAATGTTAAGCTATTGATTGATGCTGCTATCGTGATATTGCCAGGTCACGTTCTCAGAGAATAATTGACAACATTTGCAGCCAATTTAACATCAAAGTAGAGGTGGGTGCTCATGAGTAATCCACCACTTTCACAAGACAAAACACTTTTTATTCTTTATTTGTGAGGTTTGTCATTAGAATAATCTGGTTTTCATGTGTTTCTCGGATGATCTTATTTTTGTGCAATCAGGAATAACCTCTTTGTGAAATGCGTCTGGAGAGTTCTTGTGATTCTCCGCTGGCTTTATTTCCGTGGTGCATGTCTTAAATTATGCTCTTGATTCTGGAATTGTGCAAACAACTGTCATCTGTGGTCATATTGATAGTATTTTCTCCACTATGATGGAAGAAGCATGAGTTTCATGAAAGCCAATGCCTCAGTGCTTTAGAAAATTTGAAGTGAAGGCCTTTTGTGAAGGAGTCATATTATGCAGATGAAGGGAGTTTCACCTGTGATGTGCGATAGTACGAGTTAGTACTTGCTCTTTGGGAATATCAAGTAAAGTAGAAGAGTAGGAAGCTACTTTTACTAGTCAAGGCAGCATTCATGCCATAAAAATGTATGGTTGTTATTAACACACATGGAATCAACAAAGTGTGCCAATGATAACGTCTTATATTTTTGTGTAAATGCTGTGAGAGAGCCCAATCCAAAAATTTGAACTATTAGGTGGAGCAAGACTACATGCATGAGTCCTATATAGATTCCGTGACCCGTCCCTGCTCTTGAACTTGTCTGACTGCCCCTGTATTGCTTTCACCAAAATTATTTGCAGGTCAGGCGGCTGCCAGTAGGAGACGGAATCTGGATAGCTCATCATAAATATCATGATTCTGAATATGTTCTTGATTTTATAGTAGAGAGAAAGAAGGTTGAGGATTTGCGTTCTTCCATCAGAGATAATCGCTATAAGGATCAGAAATTCAAGCTTCTGGTACTTACAGTCTCAGTTATTTAAATCATCAATTAACTCTGTAAATCCCCGACTATGAATTTTTAGTTTTGCAATTTGCATGTTTTACCTGTCTAATAATATCGCTGATAGTCACCTGCAGAGCTGTCATTTCTTATGTTGTTTTGACTGTCTTTCACCAAATTTCTCACGATGCAGCCTGAAGTTACCTTGAATTCCTTGTCTTATCTTGATTTGGTGGCTTGGAAATGTAGGCAAATCATTCTTATCTTGTTTGTACAATTCGTTAGGACAAAAAGATGCTGCCTGTCACAGTATTCATAGGAGAAAAACTTTTGCTAATGATATTAGTATCAATAGCTTGTAACGACTATAAAGAATTTTTCTCCAAAGTTGATCAGCTAATTCGATTAAAATAAGCAGGAGAGCAAAGCTTAGTAAGAGAACTTATGGTTCGCAGAATTTACTTGACGTCTGGTATAGGTGTGACCTATCATGTTTTTGTTCTGTTGGAGGAAGCTGATGAAATCCTAGCTTCCAAATCAGATGAGAATCCCATTAGCGTGCACTGTGTATTAGCTTTTTGATGTGATCATCGATGGTTAAGCTGACACTGGGTATTTTGTATGTTTAGAGGTGTGGGCTTAAGAAGCTGATTTACCTGGTGGAAGGTGATCCAAATCAATGTGAAGCTGCTGAAAGCATCAAGACAGCGTAAGTATCTCGTCCTAGATACCATATCTTGTTTCGTTCTAGCTATTCTGTATTTTGATTAATGAGATTATGGAATGTTAAAACAATGAAGACTATCATCATTAAGCTGGCTAAGGGGAGGGACGACGAGAGACGGAACGAGGAGGGGACTCGGTGGGTAGAGACTCGAAAGGGGGAGGAAGAGAAGGATAGATTTTAAGAGAATGCACCATGAAGAAGACAAGGATATATTAACGAATGACAAAGTGGAGTAGAACAGTCGTGAAATGCCTCTTAGATTTCCTTCTTTTAATTTGTTGTTTACCCTGAAGTTTCTAGGGCATGGATAGATGTAGTTTACTTGCATCTTATTTAAAAATTGTGAAATCCTTTATATGCAAATGAGTTTGCAAGATGGAAAATTCTTGAAGTGAGTGAAAAGTTCTACAATGTTATCATTTGCTATTTCCTTGTGAAGTAAAATAATGCAGTTGCATAGATGATTGGGGCATGTGGATATAATTATTAAAAAGTCCAACCCAAAAGCTTAAGCTGTTAGATGGAGGGAGACCACATGAATATAGAGAGCATATATGAGCCATTATCAAACGATGTGGGATACCGACTTCAACACCCCCTCTCACATGCAAGCTGGATGACAAGCGGCACGTGGAATTTGACTAATGGAGGGTGGAGGCACAATCGTGAAAGGGATAACACTGGCTCTGATACCATGTAAGATTTTCGTGGGACCACTGCCAACTGTTCTAAAAGCTTAAGCTTTTAGATGAAGTTGCGGTTTATTATTTAATTATTCTAACACTC
>JANUWG010000326.1:0-12667 GCA_025175695.1 Eugenia klotzschiana
GGTTAATACTCGGTTTTTCGAGTGGATGGAGGAGTGTATGTAGGTGCATACATTGATGAGATTAGCCTGAAGGAGTCACATAAAACTTTTTGATTGGATTTTTCTGTAGCTATCATGCTAAGACAAATTTGGATATTTCTGTTGCTGTGATTTTGCATGTTATTGACAGTAATGAGGATGAAGATGAGAGTGATGACGAGGAACACAGCGATTATCCAGAAGAGGATGAATATGACAGTGATAGATATAACAGTGAAGACATGGATTATCCGGTCGAGGATGAATATGACATTGAGGAGGAAGTCATGGATTCTGCAGAAAAGGAAGAAGACGAAGAGGAGGATGAGGAGGAAGACGAAGACAGTGAAGAAGGAAGAGGTGATAACAATAAACTATTCAAAATCTATAGGATTATGCATGGGGCCTACGCATTGGGGTGCCGCCCGCAAATTTGGGAGTCCAAAACGACAGAAAAAGTAGCTTCCATAAACATCGAGCTGTTCTCAGGATATGACAGCTTCACAGAGGCTGTACACAAGGAATGGGTGAAGCTTCTGAATAGACCACGGGCAGACAATATTGACAAAGAGAATCCATGGCCACTCTTTAACTGCGTTTACTACACTAGATATGGAGATCGTGTCGATTCAAAGGTATGGAGTTGGGAGGACTTTAAGAGATCTGCTACTTCGGTGGAAATGGAGGAGGAAGCGATTTCACTGTATTATAAATTCCCTAAGCCAAAATCACAACAGGAATGGAAATTATTCCAAAGAGATGGAGTGTATCTCGATGGGCAAGGGCCTTTTGATAGAGTGGCCAGATTGTATCTTTCGAAGTTAGATATCAGCATCAGCAATGCCCTTGCAAGAGTTGTCCACGAGATATATAGATATAGATGTAACTCATTCAACAACTCATTCAACACTAAAGATCCTATCCCAGTCGTGGAACGAAATGCTGAGGTAATTGGTATTGAAGAGTCTTGGCCAGGCTGCACAGTTCGATTAGTTTATCGAGATGGGAGTACTCTCAATTACGATAACATGGACTGGCTGTCACTGACTCTTGCTCTATGCCGCATTGAAGTGGAATCGGACGTGGAAGAGGTTGAAGAAGAAGAGGAGGAGGAAGACGACGACCATGGAGGAGCAATAGTTGATAGTGGTGTAAGAGATTTTGTGATTTATAAGTATATAAAAGAGAAGGCATATGAGAGGGGCCGCAATTTGGGGTTCAGAAGAGAATCTTATATAGTTTCCATAAACATTGAGGAATTATCCGGGTATGACAGCTTTGCAGAGGCTCTACATAGGGAATGGATGAAGCTTTTGAGTAGATCACGGGCAGAAATTATAGACAAAGATAACCCATGGCCATTTTTTCGTTGTGTTTACAAAACTACACATGGAGATCATGCTAATTCAAAGGTATTGAGTTGGGAGGACTTTAAGAGATCCGCCACTTTGGCGATAATGGATGAAGAAGGGATTTTAGTGTATTACAAATTCCCTAACCGAACATCACAAGAGGAACTGGACTATTTTGAAAGAAATGGAGTGTATCTTGATGGGCGAGGGCCTTTTCGTAGAATAGCCAAATTGTATCTTTCGGAGTTGGACGATGATGAACACTATGCCCTCGCAGAAGTTTTGCACAAGATATATCTGTCATACAACAGAGAGGATCCTATCAACGGCAATGTGTTAATTGGTATTGAAGAGTGTTGGCCAGGCTGCACAGTCCGTTTAGTTGCCCGAGATGGGAGTACTCTGCAATACGACATAGACTGGCTATCACTATCTCTTGATCTATGCCGCATTGAAGTGGAATCAGTCGTGGAGTCAGACGATGATTCTGTTAGCTGTGGCTCTGTGTGCATTCAAGTAGAGCCTCCGGAGGAACCAGGTAAGAAAAGAAAGCGGGCATAGTCGTGTTATACTTTTTTTTTTTGGTCGAAATAGTCGTGTTATACTTGCTGTCGAGGAATTTAGTATGTCTGAAACGTTAGATAGTTGGACCTTCGCTGTGGCTTGTCATATTTTGGCTTACAATTGTTAAACATTTGAATGCTTTCAACCCCTCGGCTTGACTAGCACCTGGGTAGAAGCCAATTTAAATCTCGAGGATTTAAAATAACCATAAATAAGGTGCTCCAAACTCATACAGCTGCAGATATGCCTTTTGTGAGCTATGGTGCCACTGTGAAGTTCTTACCATCAATAACGCGATGATCACAACTTAGAGTCACTGACATGAAGGATGCAAACTTGTAGTCACCAGGGCTGGATCACAACTTCTGCAATTCTTTCCTAAGAAGTAATCACAATGACATCTAAATTCCTCTATCCCCAATAGAAGTAATCTGCATGTTAAGGACATGTAATCATCATCCAATGCAAGAACACTTTTGCAGGTGAGTTCAGATAACCGATCAGCATGATCAGCACTGGTCTGAGACAAATCAGCACCAACAGTAGTATATTGAGAAGTTTCAGGCCCACCCTGCGATGTCATAGAAAAAAGGTGATTATGATAGGAAAAAGAAAAGAAAGACACCATAGCTATTGAATGAGTAAAGAACAAGTCTAACCCAACCACATCCAACGATAGGGCTATAAGTAGAAACCAGCATAACTATGTCATATAGGAATGCAAACCACAAACAGGTCAGTCTGTCACGGAGGATGACTCGAAATGGAATTAGAAAACTGTATTGGTTGATGTAAACATGGCTTCAGTCATCCCAAAATTTGTCATTGCACGTGGTATTCGCCGGTGGAAACCCTCCGGATGAGCTGTGGTCGCAAATGAACCATTATAGCAATGCTGAACTAAACAAACCTTGAGAAAGGTCAAACAAGGGGCATAAGAAGCAGGATAGTACTGCCGGTTTACAAATTCCCCAACCAGGTACATTGTCTTCGTTATGTGAAAAAGCCACACAAGAAGGATTTATATGCACTATATCAGCAGGAACCCCTGAGGGCAATAAGAGAATAAGGTCATGCGCACATGGCATATCATGCAACATAGAAACAATATAATGTGGCGAAGGTACCGTGGATGAAGATCTTGCTGATGCTTGCGTAGCACCAGTGTCTGTCCCATCAAGTGAACCAATCATGAGAGAAGCAGGGGCGCTGCCAAATGTTTCTGTATTCCATGAATCCAAAAGAATATCCTTCTCCTCTTCATATCCACTGTCATCAACCTCCCCACCTCTGTACTCTGAAGAGAATTGTGTCTCCTCGTCAACATCCAAACATTCGGGAAACGAACTCCTCTTTCCTGCTGATCAGAATATGAGCAAAATACTAACTCCAGGACAAAATATGAGAAACTTAAAAACTAAAAGGCAGAAAAAAATGGAAAAAAAAAATGCTCATCTCTGCCAGATGAAGATCTTGAGTTTCCTCACCTTCTATTTCCCTCGCAATTTTTAAAACCTATCTCTCGCAGCTCTCTGAGGGCCTCTTTCGAGTTTAGTCGTCTATAGATCCTCGGTGGTTTTCACTCCAACTAAAGTTTCATTTACCTCGAACTGATCCCGCCCCATTGAAAATGACAAAATACGATCGTGCTGGTCAGTATATTTACAAGATACACTTCTCTGGAACAAACGAGTACAAGGTAATCCATTATCGGACAAAAGAGCATTACAAAAATTGTACAACTACAACAGCGATTGAAACAAGCAATTGACAACAAGTAACCAAAATTTAACAGGACCTTGCCTTGGGGTATGGAAACTCTTTCCAGCAAGTTGTAAGTAAATCTTAAGATTTATTGACACAGATGAATACCATTACCAGTAGATCACTTCTTTTTTAAGTGTACATCTAAAAAGTACTAAACCAAAGAATATCTCTTTCCCATCCTTAACTATAAGTGCTGTTTACATGTCTTCTTGAAGTTCAAGATAAATATCACCAATTCCAACGAGTTTCCTCTTTTCTTCCTTAAAAACTTCCCTTCTCTCCATCTATTTTCTTTTTTTTTTCAACTTCAATTCTCTGGCAAGACAGAGCAACTCTATCCAAGCCTATTGCAGCAGTAATTTCTCGAGACACCCAAAGGAAAAAAACCATCTCACACTGTCATTTCTTCTAATCTCTTCCTCTCTCTAGCAAACAAATTCAAAAATAATAGTTACCCATGATTTTAAAGCAGAAGCAGACCAATGTCCAATGATTTCAAATATTCACCTAAAATTTTTCATTGAAGACTGAGGCAAAATGGCCTCGAAAGATCGCATAACGCTCAATCGGCAAGTTTTCATTCAGCTTTTTGAAACAAAACATGAACAAGGGCAACGAAATGAATGGATCGAACCTGATGGTGTTGTCGGTCCTCATGCGAATCTAGTGAGGAATGGGCCTGTTCTGACTCATCTTCTTCGCCAGCTTCTTCTCGATCCTGAACGACTTGTGCGACGGCTGCGATACTCAACCCCAAAAACAAAAAGAGGCACCATTTTCAGAAAACCACAATCAACTTCTTCCAAAATCAAAGCACGAAACTAAACTCGATAGAAAACTCAGAGATTAAGAGGGGGCGGAGAGAGAGATACCATCTTTGGTTCCTGATGAGCTACCGCGAGGTCTTGCGAGAGCGGAGGCGAGAGAGACCCAAAACCCTAAGACGGCAGTAGAAGGAGATGATACGCAGGGCAGTCAACATAATGGGTGTCGGTCCATCAGAGCTCGGCCGATGAGGGAAAGGGAAGAGATCCACGGTGCATCAGAGCTCGGCCGATGAGGGAAAGGGGAGAGATCGACGGGGAGATCGACGCTGCAGGCTTGAGAGGAAAGGAAATGACGCTTGCGACTCCAAGCGTGCGGAACAGTACCATGGTGGTCTAACTCTTATTTTTGGGCCGAATCTCGTGAAACAGTACCAACACCTCATGCGGAACAGTACCAAGGTCCGGCCCGAAAATAAACCTAATTTTTGGGCCGGGCCGGGACGGGCCGGGTCTGGTCGGGCCGGCGCGGGCTTTTTTGACACCCCTAAACCCAGGTGTTGGTTCGTGGTATTTAATTTCCTTATAAAGTACAGGTCAAAGATGACATCCATCTATTCTATTTGCTTTTTTTCTTTTTGGTACCCAGGGTGTTTAAGCGAGGCGGTTTTAGGCTTACGCCGAGTCGCGCCTGCAAGCCCAATTAATCCATAGGGGAGGACTAACGCAGGAGCCTACCACTACGGCTCTCCACTTAAGACGCTGGGGGAAGGTTCGATCTCGCAATCTGAGAGTCAAAATGCTGGAACTTACGACCCCACAGGTCCCGTCAGTCTTACCAACTCGCCCATCAACCGGTGGGTATTCTATTTGTTAAATGTGATAGACAGCCAAAAAAAAAAAAAGTGGCTGAAAAGGGTGGAATTCCAAGGGTGGAGTCGTTAGCAAGACAGAAAGAAAGAAGCCAGTCAAATTATTTATCATGGGGAACACGTGTTTAAAATAATTGAAGGTTTTATTTACTCCTTGCGATATCCACACTGGCAAATTTGACCGGGCCAATGTATTCACTCCTCGGGATACTTATTCAATTATTGTCGTGTCGGTCCATGAATACACGTGCTAATTTACGTTTCGGTTGTTTATTTCTCATTCGAGTTTAAAATAAAGAAATAAAATTAAATGGATATACTCCTCAACCGTCACCAGGCCAATGTCGCCTCGCCGAGTGTGGCCTTGCCCGACAACGGTGAGGTTGAGCCTCGCTAGATCTAGCCTAGTGAGGCCGACGGGACAGAGGAAAGAGGGAGAACAAAAAAATTTAAAAAATAAATAAAAACAATTCATAAAAGTTCGCACAAAAAAATATGAAAATAGTATGTCATCAGACGGTCGGCGTCGGTTGACATCCACATCAGTGCCAGCTGGTCAAAATTAGTCAGATGATTGAATTGACACAATTGAAAAAGGTTTAGGACTAAATCGAAAAAAAAATTATGACTGAATTGTCATAATTGCAATAAATTTCGGATTTTTTTTTTATAATTCTTCCTAATTGCCACTATAGTAATGGACAAAGAAACGTGCCTTACCTCGAATTATATAATTTCGTGTTCGTATCGTAATAAGGCAAAAGCACATTATTCTATATGGAACGTCCATTAAATAAATAGGAATTCAACATCCAAAACAGGTGCCTAAAATCTGACCACCAATGCAGAGGCACCTTCTCAGCAACCGCAACAAGGGAGCTTATTATGTAACAAAAATTACATTCAGTGATTGATTTCTTTTAATGATTTTTCAAGGTAGCTCAACCTATATATATATAAATAAATAAATAAATAAATAAATATATATGTGTGTGTCTTCCCCTTTGGTCATTCTCTCAACTGTTCCTCTCTAGCCCTTCTTCAATCGTCAACGATTACAAACTATACACAAGTCAATAGCTCCTTCATCGCCATTGGAAAATGCTTTCGAAATGTGACATTTTGTGGGATCACTACCAACCATTCCAAAAGCTTAAGCCGTTGGATGAAGACACGGTTTAATATTTAATTACTTTAACACTCAATATTTACTTACTCTAACAATCCCCTCACGCTTAATCTGATCTTTTTGCCTGGTACTAAGCGTGAAAATATATCATGAGTCCCCTTGAAACCGATCAATCCGATGCTTTGAAATCAATTTGCGATTAGCTTCTTCAAGATGATGATGTTTTTGTTGAGAATGCTATGGTTTCGGCGGCAAGGAGTTCGAGCTTCCGTGATCTTTTGCTGGCAAAAAGTTGGAGCGAACTCCCTCCGAAAGTCGACGACTCGGAGGACATGTTGGTGTACGAAGCTTTGCGCGATGCTCTCAGTTCTGGTTGGTTGATGCCTTCGGCTTCGAATCAAGAACTTGTTTGAGAGGTTATGACCGATGATTATGGCTGCATGGGTCTGGAGGTGCAGAAGAGGCCGGAGATGGTGGAGGGTGAGATTAAACCTCCCCGACCCGCGATACCAAGGCTTTCCAAACGTTCATTTAACATTGGCTTTCCTGTAATTCCTTTTAAATATTTAGTGAATCATAAGTTTTTGTTTTTTTGTTTTTCTTTTTTTGTTCGTAGTAAGCAACCGTGGTTTTACAAATTTTTAGTCAATTGTAACTTTTAAAAGCAAATTATGACGTTTACAAGATTACTCGAGGAAATTAAGAGATAGGAGTAACGGTGGCTTTGGATAAAAGTGGTTTTCAATTAGTGAAGTCCTCCAATAATATCACGTCACGCAGTACAATTTATGCCGCAATTATCAAGATTCATGATAACTCTCCATCAAACATGGGAGTATGATCTGCTTTCCCGTGTACACATCCTGATCTCCTGTTCACATATTTTATATTTGTACACAATATATGTAGATGCGTATATGAATTTATGAGGGATAATTATCTTTATTTTTCAAGAAAGTTGAGGAGATATTTGCACCTTACACTAAACAAATTTATGCCAAATTGGTGTACTTGTGCCGCAAGTACCCGAAAATAATTTTTATGTCCCAAAAACTCTCAAATTTGTACAATGGAGCCAAGTTTGCTTCCAAGCAAGGGCACCTGTGCCGCATTTATCCTGAAAAAAAATTCAGATTTAAAATAGTTTAGGGTAAATGTGACATGATTATAAATGCGGCACGGGTGTAGCAATTTGAGATTTTTTGTGGCACAAAAATTAGTTTGGGGTAAATGTGATGCAAGTATATAAGTTAAGGATAAATGTGGCACGAATGTATCAATTTGGGGTTCTTGTTAGTATGAGCCCATGATCTTGTACTAGACTAATATTATATTGAAATATACTATGCATAAAAAAAAATGTTCTCAATGCACTAAATGGTCTCATGATATGCGCAATCAATACACGGAAGATCGAAAATTTCTTCATTGAACATATTTAACAAGCACCGCTAGAACGGTGATTAGCAAGACCCTTTTTAGTAATATGTAACCAACTTACTTGACATTTATTAACTCATTTCAGAAATTACTATCATTCGGTGAATTCTAGCAATCTTAGACACTTAATCATTACTTGCAATTTATTAGTTTGCAGATACGTGTGATAGTCATATTACTCCCACTTTGCACGGGCTGATCTCCTATTAATTAATATCATTCACTCGCTGTTTTCTCTGCATTTTGGTTTATCGTTATTGACAAGATTTTCGAAATAACCAACGAAATTTAAATGATATGATTTTGGATTCTTGCTAATTAAGGAAAGACGTTTTTTGTTAACCCATCTAAGAATCTGTTCACTTGAGGATAAAGTTCCTAAACGTGGTTGACTATAAGCCGATGAGATATTCGCATTCGGTCCACGTTTATAAAAGCACATGAGAACAAAAACCTCTCTTTCGAAAACAAAAAAGCCAGAGAAGAAGAACAAATTCTGTCACTGCTTTCGAGTTCATTACGATGGTGGTTTGGTATCGCGGGCTTCGCTTTCTTCCCACCGGCGATGAACTCTTTTTCGGTTACTTGATGCGGAGGCTGAATGGAGAACCACTGCCTGATCTGGACATCATCCGCGATTGCGATGTGTACGGTGGTGGCGATCCCTGGGAGATTTTTGGCAAGGATCGGGATGAGAAGTTTTATGTTTTCACCATGTTGAAGAAGAAGAACAAATCGAGAGTGGATAGGACTGCCGGTTCCGGAACTTGGAAGGGCGAACAGAGTTACAAAATCAAGGATTCGCAGGGTGAGGTAGTTGGCCACAAGAAACTCTTTACTTTCAAATCGAAAGCCAGCTCAAGCACGGAAGCCGACAAGGCCGATAACGGGCATTGGATTATGTACGAGTACTCGAAGCATCCCTACAATGTATGCGTTTCTTTCCCTTTTATGTTAGGTTACTAATTATCCCAAATACACGTTTGGTTGGTATATCTTCCTCAATGCTTTTGTCAGTATGAATACCTTAGACATGATACTCGTTCCATGTTTTGTTTGTCAACGTTTGACAATCTTGTATGTTTGAATGCGGAAGGCGCTAAATTACTTAAGTCTGGTGCTTTTTATGGATCCTAACTACTTCTATCCAATTTTAAAGCAGTATTTAGGTTTTCTCCATGATACAAACGTGTTTATGATCTACCCATAATGGACTGAAAATAAGATTAGTGTATAAAAGGAATTCTTTGATCAATCGGTAAATTGCAAAAAGCCACAAATAACTATTTTCATCATGACGTGGTTGATCAAGAAAGTGTGCTTTTGCCGTAACACCAATTTGGCCCTCCCCCTACAGGTTGCACGTACAATTCTAGGGCATGCATGTTGACTCGATTTTTTATACGTATCATCGTTGTTTAATTTCTTTTTTCCCCTTTTTTCATCAAAAGGAAAGGATAAGTTAGTTCGTTTTTAAATAATGCAGGACACAGAGTGTGTATTATGCGTGATCAACAATAAATACGCTAAGGAAGCAAGCAAGAAGGTGTACCGGAATCTGCACGGCCGAGTACAACTCGAGGAAGAGAATCGACGAGCAAAGAAGGCATGCCTGCTTCACGATGATCGCACAAGCATCGTCGACGTTTCTTCTGCCGCATTGCCACCCTCAACTACCGCCGCCACTCAAGCTCAACTAGCCACGTCCCGGGCTTTCAACGAAGATGAAGCTGTCATTCCACGAAACATTTGCGACCCAACTTTCCCGGATTTGGATGGCGACACCCACCTCAACTCGCATCCTATGGCGATGACAACGGCCGTGACGATGGACATCTGCCGCACAGCTGATTTCCTGGCTTTTGGAGGCACGAATGCTGGTCCACTTTCCACGACGAGCACGGCGGCACCCACATGGGAATGGACGGATCCGTTGAAGGATATGGATGGATGGATGGAACGCTTGATGGATATGGAGATAGATCCGGTGGTCTACTCCGATTGCCTCTCCTGTTCAAGTCTTTTTCCCTAACCCAGCGGGAGAATAGTAAAAGAACGACTAATACTAAAATGCGGGAAAGGACGCAAGAATTTGCATGCTTACGACGAACATTATAACGTGGACAACCATGGAGAACAAGTACAAAAACATCATACAATTTAGTGTCCTACATGTCATCGTTAGAAACAATACTTAAGAGACATTTTTCTAATAACATAAATGTAATTGTAGTTATCTTGTGTGTTCATGGGGCATGCTTATTCACTCCACTTTGTGGCCTATTTTAAATTATGCGATTTGCACTCCATAAGGAATAATAGCGTGCGAAGGTTGGCGATGATTGCTTTGGCTGAGGCGACCCAACGCGCGTCGAGAGCAATTTTTGCATGATCACGGTGTATGTGAACCGAGCTCACAAGATGAATGATACCGATAGTCATATCACCCAGCCACGGACGGACGCAAGAGTTAAATCAACGGAGACGGGATCAATTGAGAGAGGACGGGACAATTATTTCAGATAATGAATACATACAATCTATATAACTGATTATGTTGATATGCTTCCTTATAGATCTAGCGGTAGAGGCGCGACTGCCGTCGGCAACCTCTCTTGAGTCCGCCACACATGTCACGTGTTAATTACATGAGTTAGAGCTTACCGTTTTTGTTTTGCGAAAAATGAATGACTCTGTTTGTTTTGCAAAAAATGAATGACTCTGTTTGTTTTGCAAAAAATGAATGACTTGAAAAATATTTTTTAAAAATTGATCATTTATACCGCTTCCCAAAAACGAATGAACGAGAAATATTCTAATTGCTGACGAAAATGTTTATATGTTAATTGTTATCGGTAATCAAAATAACCAATATTTTCAAGCAATATAATTGATCATTTTTCAGAAATTATTTTTGAAATTATTCATTTTTTGCGAAAAAAGAGAATCCAAATCCTATCATACACAGGAACCAAACATAGAATGTACTTAATTTTATCATATCTCCAATTAGTTCACTAGTCTGGTCTCAACCCATAAAACAATATATGAACCCGAGCACAAAAAGGCAGCCCATACGAACGGCCCTCAACTCACTTCATTTCGACAAACGCAACTAATCCGGTTCGGTGCTTCGATTGTTGTAATGGAAATGAAGCTAAGTATTCTCTTCCTCTCTGATTTCCATTGTGTGATTCAATCAGTAATATTTATTCTCGATATCTTTCGATTGTGTCACCAGCGTTTACCTCGGCCAATTCTGATCCCACAGACGCAATCAGTTCAGGATCTCAACTGATCGCAGGCCATAACATGATCAGGAAAATAGAGCATTGGTTTTTGGAGTTACAAAGAGTTCATCGAAAGATCGTTCTCATTGATTGCTCTCGTTTGCATTCTTTCCTTGTCGATTTCAATCGATGTAGCCACCATTCTCGATCGACGTCCTCAGCCATCTCCAAGCTTCGCTGGTCATGCCTCTGTTCTCCTCTGCATTTCTTAGGTTGAACTTCTGTTGATACCGAAAAATTACCTCTTTGAGATACCAAATGAGTGGCATGATTGCTACATCCCGAGAATTCGGTAAGTGTGAAGTAAAACGCCGAACGGGAGGTGTAGCCAGTGAGTCCCGAGATTCGATAAGTTGAGAACAAAGTACCGAATGAATGGCGTAACTACTATGTCCCGAGATTTGGTAAGTTTGAACAGAAGTAACACATGGGCGGCGTAGATACTATTTCTCGAAATTTGAGAAATTCAAAAAACAATATAAGAGCTTATCGATAAGCATACGAAAGAAAGTCAGTGATCGGGAAGTTTAAAATATAATAAACTAACTTATCCATGTTGATAAGGAAGTTACAAGTAGAAAGCGAAAATAATGGGCACGAGCAGATTACGGAGGTTATGGAAAAGTTATCAAAAGGGACTCAATCGATTGTGCGGTCACAAATCGAAGTGAGGGTATTTAAACTTGGGCGGACGAGTTGTGAATATCATGGATCAAGAGGAAGTTATTGAAGGCGTCAAAATTCAAGATTGAAAAATTGAAGAGTAACTGTTTGAGCAGTTAAGGAGTGTAAGGACAATATTGGTTGTTTCTTAGCACAGTGTAGAGAAGCCGGGACGAATGAATACTTGAGACTGAAGTTATTCTCGTTGTCCTTGTCAAAGATGGCTTTCATATGGTATGCTGATTTGCTTGCAAATTTCATTTAGACATGGGTTGAAATAGAGAGGCAGTTCCATCCTCAGTTTTATCGATTGGTACCAGAAGTGTCGATAATCGATTTAGCAAGAATGCATAAGTATAACAACGAGACGGCTGATCAGTTTATCGCTCGTTCCAAGAAATCAAGGAAATGGTGTTTGATATCGTTCACCGACAAAGAATTCACAAAATTAGCCTTTAATGGGTTGAAGTTCAATCTACGAGAACGCTTTGAGGGTCAAACGTTTGATGATCTCTTCCAGTTGACCACAAGAGTTTCAAAATATAAACACCTGTTAAGGGAAAGAAATAGAAAGCCAATTAAGGACAACTGGCAAACTGTGGCCTTTGTGAGTAATACTGAAGTCGAGAACCTGGTTGAATAGAAAGAAGAAAATGAAATAGCAGTAGCTACAATGGTTTTGAAAAAACCATATGTATGTCCAGCCTTCAAGCCAGCTAGAGTGAAATATTTCGTGAAGGTCAAAGCTAAGGAATCGAGCAGTTATTCCTTTGATATATGCAAGTTAGATGAGATATTTGACTTGTTA
>JANUWG010000327.1:0-12667 GCA_025175695.1 Eugenia klotzschiana
ACGAGGAGTTCGAGATCGGCTCCCGCCTGGTCACGCTCGAGACCGGCAAGATCGCCCGATTCGCAAATGGCGCCGTCGTGCTGGGCATGGAAGACACCAAGGTTCTGTCCACCGTCGCGTCCTCCAAGGGCGATGCTGTTGGGAGCTTTTTGCCTCTCACTGTGAGTTCCGTGGGGCTTCCTGTTTAGTTGGATTGCAGCTCAACGTGAAGTGCTGCGCTTGCATTTTTTTTTTCCTTCGTTTGACCAATTTATTTGTCCAAATTATCTGTTTATTTTTTCCCTTGTTGGCGTGTTTGATCTTTTTCTCTTGTTATCTGTGCGCGTGAAGATGTATCGTTTGATAGTTGGGGCTTGGTGGAGAATGAGGTGCTTTTTAGATATTACGTCTAGAAGTAGTCTTGAAGATGTTAGTACGGACATGGCTCGTTTTGGGCATTTTCTTTGGCCTGTCATTGTATGTTCAAGTTGATATCGACAGCTCAGCATGCCTTATTGAGCTTGGTTTGATTCGTTTGTGATTGAATAATTGTAATGGGCATAATTTTTTTTTCCGCAATTTGCACGCCCTTGTTTGAATGTGTCATATTTCAGCGTCACAGTTGCGCGATGATGAAATGGTTTCTGTTGAAGTCATGCTCATTTGATGGTCTCCTTTTGTTTTGCTCTTCACTTGCCCCAGAAGGTTAGGCACTAGATAACATTAACTGGTTGCTCTAACAAACGATCTCCACAAGTTAGATACTGGCAAAAAAAAATGCATCATTCATGACCTTGCTTTTTGTAGCCTCCAGAAACGAGAAGGAGATGCTATGGTCTTGATGGTTCAGAATCATCTTGTCCGGCCAGTGTTGGAGCTTGTTAGCTGTTCTCTGTACCCATGCGTAGTTCAGATTTTTTTTTTCAATAACTGAGAGGGAAGATGCATTCTTTGCTCCATGTGTTCGTGAGATGATGTTCATCATTTTTTTCTCAAAGGTTGATTATCAAGAGAAGCAGTTTGCCAAAGGTCTGATCCCAAAAACATATACGCGAAGGGAGGGTGCTCCTAAAGAGCGCGAACTTTTAGTTGGTCGACTTATCGATAGACCAATAAGACCATTGTTTCCTGCTGGGTTTTTTCATGAAGTCCAGGTAAAACTGTTCTTTAATCCTCTAATGGTCTTCAGCTCTCCATGGTATTGTGTCCTCATTTTATATTATGTGTTGTCATGCATAGGTAATGGCAAGCGTTCTTTCTTCTGATGGGAAACAAGATCCAGATGTAATGGCAGCTAATGCAACATCTGCTGCTCTTATGTTATCAGATATTCCTTGGGGAGGTCCAATTGGAGTGATACGCATGGGGAGGATATGTGGGGAGTTCATCATTAATCCCACCACAGATGAGGTGCTTCTTGTATCAATTGCAAATTCTCTAGATTATCAACTAATCGTATCTGTTGTTGAGAACTATTGCCTATTCTAGGCATTTCAGGGTTGCACACGTCCCTATCCCTTTGGATTTTTCCCCTCACATTGTACTTTTATCACCTAGAGAATTTTGATTATCAACTTCAAAATTCCATCAATCATTAGCTGTCATCTATCGATATTCATTCGAAATATATTTTTGGAAATCCAAGGATTGCGGGTGTACGGCAGAAAGTAGAAAGGGTGATTGTGGTTTTCTGGCAACATGCTGTTTCAGTTCAATTCATTAGTTTTTCCTTTTTCTTTATATAGAAGGGATGTGAACTCATTAGTTATTTCTGTGCTGTGGGACTGATTGTCTCGAAACTCATGATATCCCTTTTACTTCCATTAATACAGCATATTTTGTTTGTTTCGTAGTATCGCATTCATATTTCTGATGATAGAAAAGAACTTGAAACTTAGGTGACATGCTAATGGATTACAAACGTATATTTTGCAGCTCAATTTAAGTGACCTGAACTTAGTATATGCATGCACAAAGGAAAAAACATTGATGATAGATGTGCAAGCTCGTGAGATATCAGAGAAAGATCTAGAAGCTGGCTTGAGACTAGCGCATCTGGAGGTGAATCGCACACCTGCAATTCTTTCTGATTTCCTTTTGATTTTCGTGCAACTAATATGTAGTTTTTGTTGTATAAGGCTGTGAAGTACCTCGAACCTCAAATGAGATTGGCTGAGAAAGCTGGTAAAACTAAGAAGGAATATAAGCTGTCTATGATCTCGGATAGAACTCTCGAAAAAGTTCGCAACCTCGCACAAGCTCCTATTGAAGCTGTTTTTACCGATCCTTCATATGGCAAGGTGTTCATTCATTAACATAATGAATGGGAGGGATCTGTTGAATCCTCTAATTTTTCTTTATTATATACAATTTCTGTTTCTTTGTAGTTATCCAGAAATTGTCAGTCCCCTTTAATGTCTCATTTTTTTTTTGGGTCTTTGGCATTTTACATATCAGTTTGAACGCGGAGAAGCCTTGGACAACATTTCCCGAGATGTAAAAAGAGCACTTGAAGAAGAAGGTGATGAAGAAAGCTTATCGGTGTCGTCTAGAGCAGTAGATATGGTGAGGAAGAAGGTAAGCTCTAATTTCTTATGTACTAGTAATTCTTTCGTTCTTACGACCGCATGAATGCTGATTTGGGATACTGAGGGTTCCATTGTGATAAATGGTCTGTCATGGGTGTTAGACTTCATATCGACTGTCACTGCACTGTTGACTTTTACCTGTGATTGCCTACCTCATTTCGTAAAACATGTCAGGTTGTCCGCAAGAGAATAATTGCAGAAGGATCCAGAGTTGATGGCAGACGCCTTGATGAAGTCAGACCTTTGTACTGCGAAGCTGGCTATCTACGTATGTTGCAGGGATCATCGCTATTTTCTCGCGGAGATACGCAGGTCATTGGATATAATTAAGAAGAGGGAGCAAAAGGAAAAGTAGCAATATGGTGGCCTGTATTGCATTTAAATCTTTACATGAGTTTTCATTTGATATGTACAGGTGCTTTGTACTGTGACGATTGGTGCTCCGGGGGATGCGCAAAAGTTGGATTCAATCGTGGGTCCCTCAAGCAAGCGTTTTATGCTTCATTACACCTTTCCGCCATTTTCAATCAATGAGGTTGGCAAAAAAGTTGGGCTAAATAGACGTGAAGTTGGGCACGGTAATTTCTTTTACTTGCCTATCAAATTACGAGACTTAAGATGACTTCCTGTTCAGTAATTCCCTGTAAGTCACCTATTTTATAATGGCATTGGGAAAAAGAGATGGTAATTATTGTGCTTAAACATCTTTAGTTTTTTTACAACTTTCAATTATCTGACCCCTTTCGAAAGCTTTTAGCATTTTAAGATGAGATTTAAGATGACTTACTGTTCAGTAATTCCCTGTAAGTCACCTATTTTATATGGCATTGGGAAAAAGAGGTGGTAATAAATTGTGCTTAAACATCGTTAATATTTTTCACAATTTTTAGTTTCAAAACTAAAATATGTTGATTATTATGGACTCTGCTCTAAAGGTGAGTTTTTGATCTTATGAAAGAGTGGCATCTCGGGTTTCCTTTTTTTAAAGATGTGATACAAAAATTCATATCCTTGTTAATAACAGAAAGCTCCATCCAGGTTGAGGGTTGAACCTTTTCCATGTTTGAGGGCAACTTGTAGGCAGTATTACCTAACACGAGGTGGCTTATATAAAGCCTTTGCATGAACAGCAGCTGCATCAAGTAATCATCAGAAATTTTGTGATGTATATGGACGGCCATTTATTTGGCTATATTCACGAGAAAATTTTGTGATTTCTACGTGTATACTTGCGACTGATGCTGTCAGAGAACTGTCAAAATATTTGTTTGGTTGGACAAAAGTGCATCTCCAGATTCTCTACGCCCTCTCTGATGTGATCCTGAATTTGACTACAAATATGGTCCATGTTCCAGTTTGGATTATCTCAATGCTTGTTGCTTTTTGTGGAGCCATATTTGGCTTTTGCAACTGTTAAATGAAAATTGAATTAGCAACACGTTCTCTATATGAGAGTTTCATGGATCTAGATCCTTTCCTCATTCCGTTTTGAAGAATTACCATGATGCCAGACCATTTGAATTGGTAATGGTGATAAAAAGGTCAAGTTGTAGCTTGGAACTACGTGGAAGATTAGACTGTCAATTAACAGTCTTGACATTTTAATGCTTCTAATGTTAATTCCTTTTTGAGCCAGTTAAACAAAAAAAATTGGTTCTCTATCATTTTGTAAAGCTTTCACCCTGAGTAGTATGTTTCTAACATTGTATCTTTTGGAGGTAATTTTCTAAATTGTAGAAGTAAATATTTTGTTTGGGAGCTTAGAATAACACCATCTTGGTCAATTATTTGCAGGAACTCTAGCTGAGAAAGCCCTCCTTGCAGTCTTACCTCCTGAAGAAGATTTCCCCTATGTTGTGCGTGTTAATTCAGAAGTGATGGCATCTGATGGTTCAACGTCAATGGCAACTGTCTGTGGAGGTATCTGAGCATTACTTTTGTACTACTTCACAAATTTTGTACTATGCATGGCTTACTTGAAAAATGTGCATACTTGCCTGAACATGTCTTTGCATTATTTTCCGAGTATGATGGCTTCTCTTGTGTAGGCAGTATGGCACTCATGGACGCTGGCATTCCATTACGAGAACATGTAGCAGGTGTTTCGGTTGGTCTTGTCAGTGAAGTTGATCCAGTGACGGGTGAAATAACTGACTACCAGATACTTACTGATATACTTGTAAGTGTTACTTTTGTATGTTTCATTAGTGCTGTTTATGTAAAGCAATGCACTTTTAGTTGATACTTGATTGATAATCTTTTAAAACCATGTCCACCTGTAGGTTTATCCTTTTCGGCCAAATTTGTGTACTTCACGTATACCTGAGTTATCTTTAGCAGTTACAGTGAAGATGCTTTTGAAATCCTTTTTTCCTGCTTTTTCTGAGGAATGATCCTGCAAGTTAACTTGATCATTGCTATCTTCCTCCTGGTGTTTGATGAGCATGTCCTTTTCTAGGGTCTGGAAGATCATCTTGGAGATATGGACTTCAAAATTGCTGGCACTAGAAGGGGAGTTACGGCTATTCAACTGGACATAAAACCAGCTGGAATACCTCTGAACATCATTTGTGAATGTTTAGAACCTGCTCATAAAGGTCGTATGCAAATTTTGGACCACATGGAGAGAGAAATCAGTTTACCACGTATCCAAGATGATAGAAATACTCCTCAATTAGGTCTACTTCTTGACTGTTCATAGCCCCATGTTTAATTAGTATGAAGTGTCATGCTTTGACTGAAATGTCGTTATTTTAATCCAGCAACTTTGAAGTTCAGCAATGATGCTATCCGTCGTATAATTGGCCCTCTTGGTGTTTTAAAGAGAAGGATCGAGGAGGAAACAGGTTTGCTCAAGCATTAAGTTTTGTCTATAAGAGACGGCCAATAAGTTTATGTGCATAGGATATCCTGATGACATCTGGTCAATGTAACTTTATCATCTGATGGCTGTATATTTTATGAGTAAATAAGTTCATTATGGCAATAAGAGATGCAACTGACATACCTAAGGGGCACAACCGAAGTCCCATCAACCAAGAACCTGATAGGACTGACTTTTGCTTAAGTTGTTAGTTTCTTGTTTGAGTCTTGTGGGTTTTATGTAATGTCTGTAGAATCACCCATTGGAAGGTAACCATACATCAACCGGCATCATGACCGATTGATAACTTTCAGTAGGAGCATAGCCATATTAGCTTGTCACTTTTAGTTTCCATAGTGGCTTACGATTTCTGCTTTTGGACCTCAACAAACCACACGTTGGAAGCAATGCCAAAAGCTGCATTAGAGAAGTTCCTTTTTGGAGCAATGCAAGCCTCTCCTCTAAAAAATTTAATAGGGTTTTCTGATTTCTTGACAAGACTTTAGCTATTACAAGGATACCAAGTGCATGGATGCCTCCAATATCAGGAGTGAAAGCTGGGTGAAGAATGTCACTCCTTGCTAGTCTATGACATGGTACCATAGGAATGGGCTTCTGTAGATTGTTTTGTCCACAAGATACATTTATTAAGTTATGTTTAGCTCCATGTGCATTCTATGATGGATTATTAGTGAGAGGGGCCATGTCCATGCTAAATCTGGAATATTCTTTACCATGTTTATACTATATTTAAACAATGGAAACATTGATCTTACTGTACATAAAATGGAATATGTTCCAAATCGGAAACTGTTAAAGGTCTCTGCATATCTTGGTATCACCGAGCTATTATTTCAATGCTAATAGTTAAGAAAGTGAAAATTAGCAATTTCATGAGCCAAAAAAGAAAGAAAGAAAGAAAGAAAGAGGAAGAAGAAGCTGATTTCACGAAATATTTGTAATAACTCCATGTAAATTTTCTCAGTTTACTGGCAATATTGAAAAAAACCAGGTGCACGATTATCTGTGAGTGATGGAACACTGACCATAGTTGCCAAGAACCCAACTGCAATGGAGAAGGTGCAAGAAAAGGTATGCCTTGTTTGGCTTATTATATGATGTGCACTGTTACTTAAATATAGAAGAGCCAGGTTTATTGGTTTTAAATGTCCTTGTGTTGTGCTGTGACATCAAATGATAAAGCAGTGATTAGATTATCAAGTTTAGATGCTGTTCTATGTCCTATATTCAGAGTATTTCCGCGGTTTCTACTGGGGCAGACCAACTGAATCAATTTATTTGAGTGCATAATGGCTCAGCGTGATCAAATCTATGTAACCAGTGGAGTACCTGATAACTTAAAAGTGCTTAAACCATCATTAGATCGAGAACAGATATTGTCTGGTACATGTGGCTGGAGTGTGCGTGCCTGTGGCTACTTTCCTTAACATATACTTCTTCAGTTCTCCCTACAGCCAGTCGTGTGTACTCACATACACATGCATACAATCATGTGTACTGCAGTCACATTCCCACTCACAGAGAAAAGCATTCACACGCCAGCATGCTCATGCGCACTGACCATATCCAGTGATCTCATGTGTAGGATCCTGCATTTTCTTAATGCAGTTATATTCTGGAACTGATTAGCGCTTGAATATTTTTAGTTTAAAAGCTCAATCTCTTTGGGTTTATTTCAATCTTCTGTGCTGACTTATGGGGCACCGTTGGTGTTATGACTGAAACATCAAAATAATCTACCCAGGTTGCATTTTCAGCCAGAAGCCAGATCATTATTTTGATTAGTCATATTAGAGATGTTTTTCTAAAGTTTTCAACATTAGAAACCAAGTGGGATTGGGGATTTCACTTGTTTAAAGCATGGTGAATTCAGAATTGCTTCATGGAATAGATCGCATTGTTTGTTACATAAAATGGTCTTGATGTGTCTGTTCGTTTACATTTTTTTCTCCCAACAATGCTCTACATATTGTTTTTGGAATTCTGTACCTGGCGAATTTACTTATTGTGATATTTTTGGATAAAGAAATCACAGTGTCTCTCTTCTCATGTCCTCAGATTGAATTTATTGTCGGCCGTGAGATGGAGGTTGGAGGTACTTACAAAGGCATTGTAACTTCAATTAAGGAATATGGTGCTTTTGTGGAGTTAAATGGTGGCCAGCAAGGCCTGCTGCACATTTCTGAGTTATCACATGAACCGGTATGTAAGATGGAGGAGTGTATCAACTACCCGCTTGATTCTATTTCTTTGAAGTCTGATGGTTTCTTGACCTTTCGAATCTTCTTGGTATCTATGATGCATAGAAGTTGTTTGCATTATGTAAAAGTTTGCACATTCGATAATCATTCCCTTATTGACAGATGATTTGTGGTTCAGTGGTAATGGTTATCATTAGAATTGTCCTTAATTGTTGCATCGGTCAAATGTATGGACAATGTCAAGGTACACTATCTCGTTACCTTGAAGGTGTTAAATGAAGTTGCTGGAGAATATCTGCAATCACTTTTACCATTTATCTATATCTGTATCGAAAAAAATGCTGGATTGTGCATATTTTCATTGGGAATTGTCTACCCATCTGAATGTGAAAGATGGATAATGCCGACATGAAACTTAAATTCCCCATTGATCAGGTGTCTCGTGTGTCGGATGTTATTTCGGTGGGCCAGCAGCTGACAGTGATGTGCATAGGGCAGGATGTTCGTGGCAACATTAAGTTATCCCTCAAAGCAACTTCACCCCGACAAGTGTCAGAGCCAAATAACGCAGTTAAGCAAGCTGTTCCTATTTGGCCGTCTGTTGAAGATGGGCCTAGTAGTCAAGAACAAGATTCTGAGGAAGAGAGTTCGTCCAAAAGCACTGAGAGCTATGCATCCTGCGCCCCAACTATCTTAATTCGAAGTGCTGCTGAGTGTGAGGAAGTGGAGAAATCTTCTGGTCTGCTTGAAAGTTTGAAAAATTTAAAGTCGGTAAGCACAATGAGAATTTGATAAGAGATAACCTTTTTTTTGTTGCTCCATCTAATTTCACTCTACTTGTAATTGTGAAGAGCAAAAAGTCGGCAAGTTCTATTCAAAAGAGAAGAAGCCAGCTAAAGCCCACTTTTAGTGGAGAAGGTGATGAAGAAACTGAGAAAGAGGCTCCCACCGTCAAGAATTTGAAACTCGGGATGAGGGTAACTGCCAAGGTCCATAAAGTTCTTGGACGAGGGTTAATCCTTGATTTGGGTAATGGTGTTCGTGGAATGTACCGGTTTGAGGTACGTATGAACATGGACTACTTTGTTATAATTGCCCATAATATCTCTAATTGATGTGTTTAGAGTTGCTCCTTTAGCATTTTGATGTTAGATGGACAGTGTTATTAAGTGCAATTCTTCAACAAGCTCTCGCATAAGTGTGTTGCAATTTGCCTTTGCTGGGGTTTTCAAGTTCATGATGGGACTCTAGGGTGGACTGCAATTATTCAAGTGATGGGTTATAGGTGTTTTAAATGCATTACATATCCTCATTATAAATCAGATACTATTCTCCCTGCAAAATCTTTCTGAAACATCGAGTTATTTTCTCCTCTAGTAGGCCTGAGATGATTAGTGCAAAATATCTTCACTTGTGGAATCCGGCTTGTTCACTGAAACTGCAAAATTTCATTCCATACAGGGAGAAGGGAAGGCGGATTACGAAGTGGGTGATCCGCTGAGAGTGGTGTGCACAAGCTTCTCCGGCAAGGGAGTTCCCGTTATGTCTCTGTTGAACGATGATTAGAGTTGTATAACCTCCTGCTGGCTCAAAGGACGCGTTAAAAGTCCCGTCAATCAATTGTGGTGGCAAGCTCTCTTCAGCAGCTCAGGTGCATTTCTGCCAAGCTGCATCTGAATTAATCACTGTGTTACAAAGCTCCCTCTTTATGTTAGCTGATGCTAACCCACTATCGAATCTTCATTCAGCCTCTGGCTCTGGATATCAGTGAAATGGTGCTGGAAGTTTCCTCTTTATGTTGGGGGGCGCAATCTCAGGTGCTGACCCTAAAACGTTGGTCCCAGAATCGGACAGAGAACTTTGCTGACCATGTAACAATGTATTTATTCTTTTAACTGCTGTAAATTCATAGTTTTGATTTCCAAGACGGATGCTAGAGAGGGGTTACTTAAAGCTTGTAAAAAAGTAGATCGCTTTTTTCTGCGGAATAAGAATGCATTTTCACAATGTTTTTCGGTATTCGTATGCCAACACAGTTTTGAATGCTCATCTTTTTTTCCTCCCTAATGTGTCTTCCCCTTTGTTACTTTGTTTTACCGGCATGTTCCCTGTCGGGATTTCTCAAGATGTTCTGATTTTCTAATGCTGTCTTTACTTGAACATGTAATTCATCCTCATCATGCCACAAGTTCATGAGTCGACGTCGGCATTGTTTTTCCTGCGGGTTCGAAAATTCGACTCCAAAATTACAATACCTTTTGCCTTGCCTGTGTTCATAAGATTCACGGTATGCCTTGATGGGATTGATGAGCTAAGTCTGGACATCCGATTTAAGGTGGCTTTTAGAGTTGAATTGGTGCATGCGACTGGCCGAAAGTTGTCGTGGCTCTTGACAATGCAATTGCGTTTTGCCTGTAGTTGCGTGCTGTTTCGCATGGCGGATCAGTTTAGTCAAATGGAGAATCTGAAAACGCGGAGGTGGTTGTTGCGAAAGATGACAGATCGAGAACAGAACACGACACGAAAGAACTTTTTTGACTTATGATGGATTTGCCTCTCTTTTCTTTCTCACTCTTTTCATACTGATTCGATGAGGAATACGACATTATCGTCCTTTGTCGCTCTGTGGTGGCACCCAATGGTCCGACCTACGCATGTCAAGAACTAAAATGTGACGAGGATTCGAGAGTGGCTCATAGAAATTGAGGGGACAATTAGGTTGATGAGGAGAGCAAAAGCTTCTCGAAAGATCGAGTTTGGTAAGTGAAAAATGTTAAGGAGCCGTCCTTGAGAAACGATCGCCTATCTCCAATATGGCAAAAGGCGAAAATAAAATAAATTGAACAAAGCAAATCAAAAGGTAGGGGGTATATCAAAAAATTGTACTTTTTTCTATTCTTCCATTTTGTACTGGCCACAAAACCTGGGCAAGGGCCACCTCACTGCGGCCGGCAAGGCAGCAATGACCTTCGCATGCGGTCAGCAGGGCCACGAAGGCTCTTGCCCGAGGCCAGTGAGGCCGCAACTGCCCTCGCGCCCCGCAGGCTGAGGGAGAGGATTTCGTGGCTGGCGTTGATGACTTATGCATTTGCTCATCTTTTTCCATCGATTTGTTTGCAAGTTGAAGTATGTTGTCATAATTATCTGTTGTAAACCAGGACGAAGTGAAGGGGCTCAAAGGTGGGATCCATGGACGACACGAAGCGCCATGTGTCGTCCAGTGATAGGCCAGCCCCACGGTGACGTGGAGGGGCCAGCCTGCACAATATTTTCTCTATACCTTCCTATAATATTTTGGACTGGATGTTTTCCTTGAATTGGAAAAGTAACACGTGCTAGAGCCAACTGGCAGATTAGCTAATTCATGTTTCAATTCCTGTTCAGATGAAGTGGCTTGGTGCTTGTTGTTGATCCTAGCGACCCCAGTTACTCGTTTGGTCTAATATGCTGGTTTTGTATTTGAGCAGCACAAAGTAGGATTCCATACGACGTAAGCAGAGAGCAGCCTGCTCCACCTGTGGTTTCATCTACGACCACCCCGGTAATTAGACCTGTCAAAATGGTCACTAAGAGTCGACTCGATTCGCTCGTTTGACCAGTCTACTAATAATGCCAACCCTCCTTCAACTTCTAAACTCAAAACGGTACCTAAAATTGCTCCTCGGCTGTGGAAATTCTTATCTAATGAAGCTTGGTGCTGCAAATCTTTTCGGTGAAGGTGGTCTTGGCTGCGCAGGTGAGTTTACAAATGATACGAGCAGAGAGCAGCCTGCTCCTGGTGGGTTTATACTTTCACCTACTAGTACCGCGATCGACTCCTCAGGCTTATCGACGACCGCTAGTAATACAGCGATTACCTCTTCAGTTTTGACTAAGACCACCGTGGTACGATTAACCCTTTGACTTCTAAACTCACAGGGGAAATTATGGCTGCTCCTCAACTTTTCAATTTGTCAAGTTTAGTCCTAAATTTTTTGACAATTTGCCAATTTAGTTGTTCTGCTCAATTTTGACTGGAAATCATTGACACGCACACCGAACATTTTATGTGGTACGGCTTGCACCGACGTGGATAATTTTTATAATTTTTTCTTCCTTTTTTTCTTCTAAGCCCGTCAAGAGTGGCGACCCTTGCTAGCCGTGGGCAATAGTTGTGGCCCTAGCCCAGTGGACGTCTAGTCAAGGGGCGCGACCCTCTCTCGTTGCCAGTGAGGGCTTCACTACCCTTGCTAGATCTGGATAAGAGCCGGGACCCTTGCCCGCAATTGATGAGGGCTTCGCAGCTCTCCACCAAACTTGATAAGGAAAAGGAAAAAAAATCGAAAATTTTAAAAGAAATTCTAAAATTATCCACGTTAGTAGCGGTCATCTTACGTGGCACTACTGGCATTTATGTTAGCGATTTTCAATCAAAATTAGTTGAGAGGATTACATCAACAAATCATCAAAAGGTTTAAAACTAAATTGGCGCAGATGCAATATGCTTAGTGCTTTTTTTGTAATTTCCACAATATTCGATTCTTGGCATGACTTTTGATGTTTTGCATTTTCCATGGGGCAGGATCTAGTTTTTGTGATCGAGGACATCCATATTCGTTAAAGTTAACTGGATATAGCATCTTGGACCGAAAAATAAAAAATGAAAAAAGCAACGAAGTCGACCAAAGGCAGTAAATGAGTTTATGCGCTGGACTATGTTACACCGACACAAGACACGACACGCGACACGACATGACACGACACGTCGACACGTGAATTCTCAAAAAGTAGAGAATTCCGACACGCTGGGACACGTTGTATATTATATATTATATATTTATATATACATAAAAAATTATTATTTTTATGATTTTAATAATAATAAGGCATCAACAGCAGAGACACAAATTTGCAAGCCGAGGCAGAGATAGAGCAATCCAACAGAAAAACAAAAGACAGAGACTTGCAAGCAGATAGAGCAATCCAACCCAAAAAAAACCAGCGATAGACTTGCAAAAACATAGCAATCTAACGGT
>JANUWG010000328.1:0-12667 GCA_025175695.1 Eugenia klotzschiana
CAATTGTTGGACCGAGGTATCCATCTCCTTTTACTAGATATACCATCTGAGAATCGGGTTAGCCCTAAAGATAGTCTCCGTGACCGTAAGGATTATGGTGGCACCGGATATCGTGTTGATAAAATCCGCGCGGTTCAATTGGCCTGACGAACTTTATCCTCGGCTTGTCAATCTATATCAGAAAATAAGCGATAGTTCACTTCTATTTTGTTCATGATAGTGATCTATTTAGGACAACTACATCCATGAAACGGATTGCCCCCGAGACTGTTCTTCCCAAATGGACGGACAGAGAACAGAAACGTCGCCAAGTGCGTTACATATGGAAAGTTGACTCTATTTTGAGTCCCCAGTCGAAAGCAAGAGGAGGCGACTGACTCCATCCCACTTCACGCGGCGAGATGAATGAATTTGATTGGCTTTCACGATGAATCCCAATAGTCTCTTCTTTAATTCTTTAATGGTGGGAGACACCATGATCAGCACTTCAGCAGAAAATCATGATGGAGACTCCACGCACAGACACAGGAAAAGAACTTTGTAATTGAAAGACTCAAGGACAGAGAGCTTCATGACAACTTGACGAATGCTCTGTTTCATGATTTGTCAATTCCCCGTGCTGAAGATATATATTTTTTGACAGAACGTGTTGACTGGTTTTTTGGTTTTGGACTCTCACAGCAACTTCTAAGGTTCCAGGGGGGCATTCAAGAGGTACGCTTCCCCCCAGAGGACATCTCCTCCATGCAAAACCTTGAGAAGCTTAGCTACAAGAGTTGACAAACCGATGTGGCGAACCAATGCGTGGCGATCACCTGTTCGCTTGATTGAACGTCATACAAGATGACGCCAATTGGTCCGGTCAGGAGATTGGTCGAGAATACATGAAGAACGTTTCGCGGGGTTAAAACTAACAGCGCAGAAAGCTGATGAGATTATGACGCGAGTCGTGCAATTTGAATGGAAAAGAAATGGAACGAGCAAGATGGAAGGGAGTTTGGCAGAAAAATCAGAACACACAAATGATCATTCTATCAATGACATGCTACTCGAGCAAAATTCCCAGAGCACGAAAAGCTGGGAAATAATGCGCATTTCCCAAGCTAGTCTAGAACAATAGGCGGTATGCACGAGATCTTCCATAGCCACAAGAGCTAGCTATTCTCTCTGTAAAGCAGGTTCTTCACAGGGAAAATTGATAAGAACCGCTGTTCAAGAACATCGGGCGGGGAGAATGTATAGACATGCACAAAAGATTCTCCTCGATATACACCTATTCGTCTGGTTCTTCGTAAATACAGCCCTGAATGATGTACCAAATCCGCCGCATCCTTTGCGAAACAAATCATCTTCAATGTTGTAGAGAAAGCGCCTCACAATCGAAAGAAATTCATCAGTCACCCCCTCTCTCTTTTGCAGTTTCCGGGCAACAAAAATTTGTACTCTTCTGCATGATTAAGCAAGTAAGCAGGGAGATGAATGGCAGAACTGGAATGAGGAATCGGCCCCATCTTCCCAATTATCTCCTTAAATGTGTATTCCTCGGGCAGCATGTCGAACAAATTGGCGCCTCTGCAAATAACATCCTGAACCCTCTTCGGATTCAAATAATGGGAAAACCTAACCCGATCGTTATGGCTGTAAGCTTTCATCTTAAATATGAACTCGCTAATGTGGCGGAAACAGAAGCTACAGTGCCAACCTGCATCAGCAAGTAGGTAGTCGGTCTGCCGGTAATGTGCATATCTGGTCTTGCCAGTCTTATAGCGATGAACCGAAGCCCTCCAACTCTTGTTATCCCGATGAAACTCAAAGGAGTACATGTAGTTTCTCAGCTGCAAATGAAGTATCGGTGGAATATCATCACACCATCTCAAAAGATTGATAGTGTGGGCACTAGGGATTTCGTCAACGTCCGACATTATCAACAAGTCATCATCTTTGATGCCGGCTTTTCTAAGTAGGAGGTCCAGGGCTACTCTTTGATATGCCTCTTCGACAAATGGGTTCTCTCCCTTCTTGAATCGTCCTCCAATCCTTCCATAGGTCAACCGAGGTACAATAAACTTGAACCTGTCCCTGTTGCTCGCGAAATGCAACGTCTTAGGCAAGCCAGTGAACGTAGAGTTCGATTCGAGGAGAACGAACTGCGTCACATAGGGAAACAGCTCATTCCATCGAATAGTGAGGATGTCAAGTTCATTGCTGAACAGAACTGCATCATACACCTGCCTTGGAGATTCGCGGACTCCCCAACCATGAAGTTTGCACTGTGTCTCCATAGACACGTTCTCGTTGTAGTAATGTGGGATCTCATGAAATGGCTTAGGCGGAGATTCCCACAGAGGTCTGAGAAAATACGAGACCTTTTGCCCATGCAAATACAGGGTAAAGATGCCGAGAGGGATCACGAACAATAAGAGAATATAAGTTCGGAGATCAAGACCTCGCAACATACAACGCAATCTGGACATGCTCAATGCTGTACGAGCCTGCGCAGAACAAACAAAAGAAAAGGAATCACACAATGTCCTGAGCAGGAGATGAGGGTAGAAAGCAAATCATCTCATCAACCATCCGAAACATCACAATTCAAACAACTCAACGTATTGTCCAGCATAGTCAATAAGCAGACGACTCAACTTAAATCGAACGTATGTACATTCATTCATTCAACACATTCAAGGCATCAAATCTACATCCCTTACATTCCTGTCCCCCAAAATAGAACGATGATATTCCCTCCCCTTCTTATTGAATAGATAGAGTTTAATTAACACCAGCAGAATGAAAATAAGGTGAAGACAAGAAGACCCACGTCAATTGAAACCCAAAAAGTCGTAAAAATGAAGTTTTTCTAGGGTTCAGAAACATCACCACCCAAAGGCATGTGTGTCAAAGAATCAACTAAAAAGAGTTTTCCACCGAACTCTACAAGCATTGACGATTATTTACCCGTAAAAACGCATAGCATTCATCCAAAAAGGGCGAACTTCAAACAGGAAAAAGCTCGGAGACTCAGAGCACAGATGAATTACCTGGCCACAAACGTCTTCGCATATATCATCAGTCTTCTTCGAACTGTAATACCCCTCGGACATCGTGAAAGAACACACCCACCTGGGGATTGGTGGATTGGAACAAAAAAAGCAAATCTTGCCTCAATCCTCTTCCAATGCCCCCCAAATTTTTTCCCTTCCGCTTCAATTTATAACCATCCTCTTGGGCAACCCAGAATCGTAAAACCCCCCAAAAAAATAAAAAACACGAAAAGACCCAACAAAAAAAAAACTCGAATTTCGTCAACCAACCCAATTCGCTGTCGAAATTGGCAAACAAAGATCAAGCCTCTCTCTCTCTCTCTCCCTCCTCTGTGTGTTGAGTTGTGATGGGAAAGAGAAGAACCTGCAACGTTAATTATAGCCGTTTGTGTTGGTTTTGCGCTCTGTCACCAGATAACACTGTTCCAAATAAGAGAGAGAGAGAGAGAGAGGGGGGCCAGAGGGCTCTTCATTAAATTAACCCCCTTGAAATTCTCATTTTCTTCCTTTTCCCAACAATAATTCGGAAATTCCGAGAAGAAGACGAAGGAGAAAAGGAAAAGTCGGGCGTGGGAGGTGAAAAGCGAACTTCACCCTTCACAAAACCGACAGAAACGTAGAGGCCGTTGATTGGAAGGTGATCCGACGGTGGAGAGAAGGGGACCAGGGGTGCTGCCGTGGGTGCGGTTGGAGAGAGGCGGACGTAAGGCACGTGCTTATCTGCAGAATACTGGTTGTTGGTTAAACCAACATAAATCATAGATACCGCCCCCTTTTTTTTTTGGGGGTAATTTTTTTCTTGGTCTTGTTTTTGGGGTAACTGTGGGAAAAAACTATGGAGAGTTTGTGGGTTTTTATCATAGGAAAGTGTGCGATAGCTAATGCGTCGAGTTAGGAAAACAAACACCTTCGATGTCGCACTGTTAAAAAAAAAAAAAAAAAGTCCGAACCAAACCAATAACCGATCCAAATCGAATGGATTTCCTTCGGTTCGGATAGCGGGTAAAACAGCGGGATTCTAATGGCTCGGTTCGACCTCGGGTTATAAACACAAACCGACCCACTAACTTGAAATACATTAAAAAAATAGTTTCGAAACCAAAATAGTTAGGGTAGAGACTAAATTGATTCCGCGATGGAGAGTCCCTAGGAGATCAATTAAATCGAGGAGCTTTGATCGATTGCCTTGTAGGCAAAACCTCCTCCAACTCATCGATCGTCTTCAAAGGACCCTTATAAGAGCCTTGAACTTCAAATTCCTTACCATTCTCGCCTCTCGACAATTTATTCATGGTATCATTTGTGATGTCTCAAAGCGTTACACGCAATTACCACGTAGTAGCTCGCCAATGTACGCAACTAATGAAGAGTCACCGCCACCGGCTCATGGGGCAAAATCATAAACTCACCTAGCCATGTCTTAGTCAATTCAATACAATGTTCTCTACATTAGCGAGGATAGATGCACCATTATACACTCTTGTAATATGAACATCTCATCATCTGTTACTCAACCCATGTCAAGCTGCATAATCTATATAATATTGCATATGAATCATAGAATTCCATGTCTCCTCAACCTTATAGATAACCGTCCTAAGCAGTAGAATATTTATCTTTTTTTAGGGTTTTATACATTGGGAATGTTCGGTTCCAAAGTGAGCCGGTTCCTATCTTAGAATGGAGAACCGGCCCACTCGATCCTAGATCGACTCGAAACCACCCTTTATCTCCTTTGTTTTCTCCAATCTGTTACAATCGAACCTTAGCATCAGCCCATTCCCAATCTCACTATAATCGCTACAGAGTGTCACATCAACCATTTTCATTTCTGGTTCTATGCGGCCCAATGCGGGTCACAAAAAGCATGTACTCTTCGTGTCTGGATAAGGTCCGGTATCCGTGGAGATCCGAATCAAATTGGCCCGTTGACACCTCTACCTTGAAATCGGACGATAAATGGGCCAAAAGATCAACCCACTACATAGGCCCATGGTCCCGACAGGGCTCAATCCAATCCTGCGACGAGTGATCCCACTGAGCATTGCGTTCACGTCATCCCTTTTTTGTTTTTAATGTTTGCGGGCTCGTGCTCGATCACTTCTTCAGCGACTGAAACGTCGAATTTGGGACTCAGCTCAAGCGCTAAGCTCACACACGATCGGAAAGAAAGCATCCATTGTGTCAGCAAATCGAATCCCCGCGAAAAGGTCGACCTCGACTCTGATCGGCACATCGAGGTCGAACTCAATCGCTTCTTCGTGCGTCGATCCGTGCTCGCTTCGGTTTTCTTCTCCAGGTGCGTGGTTTTCCTTTCGCTTTCTTCTTTGCATCAGGGGAAGTTACGTGACACAGCCGCGATTGGACTGTTCGAAGCCCGAGTTTCATTTTGATTCTACTTCCGTCGAACCAGAAGAAGTCGACTTTATTGATTTTTTTTTCCTTTCGGGATTTGCTCCTGTTTTTGGAGCGTCGGCATTGGCTGATTCCCGATTCCGATTGTTTCAGGATCGCCTGAGCTCGGAAAGTGACGTAGAAGAGAGGATGGATTTGGCATCTAGATACAAGGTATTTCTAATGCTTTGGAAGTTTCTTTGTGTCAACGTTGTAGTTGCATGCGACCCTTGTGGGCATTTGCACTGGGCTACTGGCGTGGCGTCGTGAAATGGTGTCAAATTGTTAGTTGTCCGCGGATGTCTATGTTCAATGAAAGATTTTTTTTGCAGGGTGTTGTTGGGCTTGTTTTCGGCAATGACAATTCTTCTTCAACTGAAGACAGGTAGGCTTCTTTTCAGCTGCGATGATGGTATCGACTCGGGAAGTTAGATATGTATGTCTGTGAATCTGAGAACCTTACCCCTCGCATTATGCAGCCATATGTTCTTGTGATGATAGTTTTTGGTGACTTTTAGAAGTCCACAAAGACGAGTTATTGGGGGGAAGCACTTCTGTTTTTTTGAGATTCCAAGTTGTTTAGCATATGAGTGCATGCTGGGTGTAATTTGTAAGACTTACATTCCTCGATTACCGCAAAGAACCCGATGATCATGAATGGGTTAGTGTGAGCTAATGTCTTTGTGCCCTCTTTTTCTTAGGACCATAAAGCACTACCTGATTACTTTCAGCTGTTTTTGGGAGACCATTTTATAAGTTACTAATTGCAAAGTTTTGGATTCAAGTGGTTGTTGCGTTCGACTTCCATCGCTCACCTTCCATAGTTCTGTTTTAAGAGTAGTTACTGGAATCATTGAGCAAGGGAGAAGCTCTCTCTCTCTCTCTCTCTCTCTCTCTGTGTATGTCATCTGTCTAATGCCAGGTAGTGGTCTCTTTTTTCCTCCCCTTCGAAAATCGCGTCGTAAATTATGTATGTTGATGCAGGACCGTGTAATCAGCAGGTTGCTATTTTATTTATTTTCTATTTTTGGGATCCAAATAAAATGTTGATAGTTGGGTGACTTTTTCACTTATTTAGTGGTTATCGGATTAGTGTAAGACTCAGCAAGGAAGAGTTTCTTAGTTTACCGCTGTTTTTTTTTTTCCTTGTTTGAGCCTCTGACATATCTGGGGTTCTTAGATATTAATGTCTATAGTTTGTATGAGAGCCTTTTGCCTTTTATATTACATATTGAGAGAGTATCTCTCTGATTGCACTTTATGCATGTTGCCAGTGCATCATTTGTGTTTGGGAATTTTGATTTGTGTACTCGTTTTCACCTTGTAACATTTCAAGCTATATCTTAGATATGTAAGAACTCATTCTGTGAAAGGTGGACCTGTCTTTCCTTCAAAGTTGATTTTCATGTCCACTTTGTGATGTAAAGAACTTCAATGTTAAAGATTTGAAAATGTCTCTAATTACTATTTTGTTTCATATCTTTGGGAAAATGTTTTGCTGATATTCAGGCTAATTTGGTATATGCATGGTCATAATGGGTGTGTATGTTGTATATTATTTATCCTTGTAGCTTAGGAAGCTCTGCCTCTTTAAGTTTGTTTAGGATCCTTGATTTTATTTGAAATGCCATGTGAGCAGTTAATCAATAGGCAGATAGTGAATAAGTGGTTTGAATGCTTCAAATTAATCTGAAAGGAATTTCTTTTTCTCCAATTGTGCTTGTATGTTCTTATTATGATGCAAACTTAATTTGCTCAAACTGATTGTTAACTAAAAAATTCCTTGTTGGAGGAAGATAGCATCTTCATCAAATGGTCATGTTTTTTTTCCTTCGGACTCCATGCCTTTAATTCCATAGGGTGAAAATGTAAATAAAATTTTTCTCTACTAAGTTATAACTTACCTAACTCTCTGAGTCATCACTTTTCTAATGCCTTTACTGGATTACTAGTTATGTGGAACGATTGCTGGACCGCATTAGCAATGGTGTCCTGGCTGAGGATCGCCGCACGGCTGTTTCAGACCTCCAGTCAATCGTAGCAGAAAGTCGTGCTGCTCAGCTAGCCTTCGGTGCGATGGGTATGATCTTGTTTCATTTCTTATTTGGGGGCTGAGTACTAGTATAGAATTAGTTATGTATGAGATTTATTATCTACTTTTTACAGGTTTTCCTGTGCTAATGGGGGTCCTGAAGGAAGAGCGGGAGGATGTGGAAATGGTTTGATTCACTTCCTGCCATTCGATACTGCCTTTTTGTTTTTTTGGATTTTTAGTTTTTAAGTTTTGGTCTATTCATGATGCTGACAAGTTGTTGAGTGCTTTGTTGGATTCTATATTTGTCACGTCACTTGTCAGGTTACTTTTTGAGTTGCTGATGTGTAAATCTTTTTGTTCTTTTACTCATTGGCATTTCATAGAGATCAAATTTAGGAATAATGATAATTTTTTTGGGAAATTAAGATATGCAGCATGTTATGGTAGTATGTACTGGATGATTTTAGAACTTTGACTTCAAACTATCATGACCAAAGCAAGCTGGAAACTTGCTCAACCTTTTGATATGGGCTTATTGTTGTGAATTCACTGGCTTACAAGCTGGTTGCAGATTTTGTACAGACATCAAATTACTATTATATCTTTCACTATTGTCTTAAGAGATCATCAAAGGAAAAAAATCTATTGTCTGCGGAGAATATTACTGATTTATGGGTAATTTTTATAAAATGTCATATAAATTTGCACTTTGTTTGTAGATTGTAATCAGATGGTACTTGTTATGTTGTCACTTACTTGTATGAGACTGATATGACTCCCGGAGGATCTTCTCTTCCTTTTCTCAATCCAGGAGAAGATGCTTGTTGTTGTTTGCAGTGGAATTTTTTACTAGTGGAAATACCCAAAGCCTTTGCCCGGTTCTTAATTAAATTGTTATCAGTTCCATGCTTCTAAATTTGGGAGATGTTGCTGATGTCATGTGCATTACATCACTGGTGCAGGTTCGAGGTGCCCTTGAGACTCTTGTAGGTGCCTTAACTCCTATTGATCATGTGAAAGGGCCTACAAATGAGATTCAACCAGCTTTGATGAATGCTGATTTGCTGTCTAGAGAACCTGAGAGCATTTCCCTTATTCTCAGTTTGTTGGTGAGGAATTTCGGTTGTACTGTCGGATAGATGTCTTATATGTAGAAAATTCTTCGTATTCATGCTGCTCAGTAAATTCTCTATTTTTCTTTGTTTGCAGTCAGAGGAGGACTTTTATGTGCGATATTACACTCTTCAACTTCTTACAGCCCTTCTCACAAGTTCTCCAAATAGGTATCTGTTTGTGGCCATGCACCTTGTTCCATGTCTGAGCAATGCTGCTTGATAGAACACTTATCAAGTTCTCTTTTCAGGTTACAAGAAGCTATTCTGACCATCCCTCGTGGTATAACTCGGCTTATGGATATGCTTATGGATCGCGAGGTAAAGAACTGATGTCCCTTACAAAATTTATGGCTTGAGTTTGACCTTATGTGAGTGCTGTTCTCACTCGATAGAATCATCATGTAATATGCTTAATTTTCTTTTTACTGGTCGTTCTTGCTCGTCCTATTGGAAGCTTTGAAGCTTTCAAATTCTCAGAGGGGGTTATAATTGCAGTCAGCATTTGATCAGTTGGCACTGCTTCTCATTCTATTGATACTCTGCAGCTTGTTATTGTTTTCATTCTAGGTTATACGTAATGAGGCCTTACTACTTCTTACATATCTGACTCGTGAAGCTGAAGTGAGTATCCTGATACTTGTCTTGTTTTTCTTTTGGTTGGATGAACGTGAACTAAATGTTTTCTGATTCTAGGAAATTCAAAAAATCGTTGTATTTGAAGGCGCATTTGAGAAAATCTTTAGCATCATTAAAGAGGAAGGGGGATCAGAAGGTGGTGTGGTTGTGCAGGTTTTTATCGCCAACCTTGCTCAAGCTTATTGATGAGCCATTCTACTTCCCTAGCCGTTTCAACTTTTGTTTACCTCGGCATTGCTGTGATCGCGTTCTACTGTTTTCTTGGAAGACCTTGTTTGGCTTTCTTGTAATGTTTTCTAACTCAACTTAAGAATTCAGGAAAAAAATTTCTATTTTGTGATGGCAGAATTGTCTGTTTGCAGGACTGTCTTGAATTGTTGAATAATATTATCCGCCATAATGCGTCTAATCAGGTATGCTGCTTTACTTTGACTTTTTTCATTTTCTCACGGGGTTTGTCCAACCAGTAAGGCAGAACTATTTTGTATAGATACTTCTAAGGGAGACTATAGGCTTCGATCCATTGATATCAATTTTGAAGCTACGGGCAAATACATACAGTTTTACGCAACAGAAGGTAAGATATTCCCATTTTGACTTGTCATACGATTATGTGGTGCCTTTTATGAATATGCTATTCTCTTAATCTCATTGTTGTCTTTGTTTCTACTTGCAACATATACTATGTAGTAGACGATTAATCTTCTGAGCGTGTTGGAAACCATTAGTCTGTTGATATCGGGAGGTGCAGATACTGACCCCTCAAAGGATTCAAACAGGACAACAAATAAAGCAGTCTTAGTCCAGGTTAAGGTTCAAACTCCTCATGTATTATACATCCTTGAAAATCACTGGTTCACTTCTCTTATATGTTATTCCATTATGTCCTCAGAAAAAGGCATTGGATCATCTTCTTATGCTGGGAGTTGAAAGCCAGTGGGCTCCTGTCTCTGTCCGTTGTGCGGTAAGATGTCTTCATTTTTCAAGTAATACTTCAGCATGTTCTCTCATGCATAAGCATGCATGTGACACACTCCTCTGCATGGTAATGAAACATAATAGGTTGGCTTCTCGCTTTCCTAACCCACCCATGAAACACAATTTACTGTCTCAGGCTTTTGGCTATCAAGATAAAGTCTATGGGTATATGTTCCTGGGCTCAAAGATTTAATGGAAGAATGCGCAATGAATGCAACTTATATTTTTGTTTTTTGATATCAATTAGTATAAACTCCTGCAGTTTATGTCTTCATTGATTAGCCATTGCATGGATAGAATTCTACCATTAGAAGTGGCATCTGCCAAATTTAGAATCTAATAATGAGTTTCTGGTAGTGGTTAAAGTATATCAAAGTGCTTGATTTTTCACTTTTAGTAACTGCTTTTTCCTTTGCTACGTAAAATGAAGGTTATATGTCCAAGGCACTTTTTTTCCTATTCCATGCCACTTGAGCACAAGAAACCAATTCTACAATAGTCTGTTAGCCACTTTCAGTAACCCTGAGACAAGAGTGTCATGCGAGCTGCTAAATTCATCGACTCCTTGCAGAGCCAAAATTTTCTCGATTAAAGACCACTAGCTGTGAAATTACTTAACCGTTCCCTAGTTATTATTCACTACCTGTACGATCTCACTCTGAGAAGATCCTTTTCCTATCAAATTTAAATCGATTCTGGGTCTGAATGTCTGATCTGTTGCATCCGTTAAATAACTGTATTTTGTCCATAGTTCTTGTTGTAAACCACTCGTTCCTGCAAATTTCACTATATATGTAATGGGAGAGTTCTTATGCTTGAGGAGAAACTCATCTTCTTTGTTTCCTGGCTGTTTGTAGGCATTAAGGTGCATTGGCGATCTGATCACTGGACACTCTAAGAATCTTGACGCCCTAGCAAGCAAAGTTCTTGGAGAGGAGCCTCAAGTAGAACCTGCTTTGAATTCTATTCTCAGAATCATTTTGAGGGCATCCAGTATGCAAGAGTTTACTGCAGCTGATTATGTTTTTAAATGCTTTTGTGAGGTTGATCTGGTCATCTGCTTGATTACAATTTCTGTGATATTTTGAAACTACCATCAATTGTGCTTCATATATCATGCTTTGTATACTTACCCAGCATTTTACTCAGAATAATGGTGATGGTCAAAGAATACTGGCTTCCACGCTTATTCCACAACCGCATTCAATGACACAATCTCCCCTGGAGGAGGACGTGAACATGTCTTTTGGAAGGTACATCTCTTGAGAACATGTTAATTACTTCTTTTCATTGACCAATGCAGTGCTGTTTTTGCTATTGACATATATTTTAGTCGAACCCAGATGTATAATCTTTAAAAAAGTTAAGACCATAGCCTTTATGCCTAAACTTAAAATAATTGGTTTATCTGGCAGCATGCTGTTACGTGGTCTCACATTGACTGAAAATGAAGGCGATCTTGAGGTGACAAGTGGTTTTGCTCTCTTTAGTTTTGCAATTACTCTTTTGCTGCCTGAATAAGTCAAAGTTTCTAGTATTTGATTGACACAATGTCCATGTGTATATGTGATTTTGTTCAATGCTTCCACTTGGTGAGACTAATATTTGGTTGATTTTTTGAACTCACAGTGTTGTTGCAGGGCTGCCAGCGTGCTGTCACACATATTAAAGGATAACATCCAGTGTAAGGAAAAGGTGTGAAGACTAATGCATTTTCTCTTGCATCGGCTTCCACTCTGATCTTTTCTATTAACTGACATTGGATGGGCTTTTCATAGTTCAGCATCATGTTGTAATTATTGCTGCGTACACTGCACATATTCCAATTATATTGTCATATTTACCCGAGTCTTTCGTCAACTGGTAATATGTCAATTGGAAGAATATCTATGGAACTAAGGCTAAAATGAATATATTAACTCATGCAACTTAGACCTCTACTCTTGTTATTGCTTCTGGCTATATAGGTATCAATTCCACTCTCAGACATATCTTTCCAACCCATCAGGCACCACAGAAAGAGAGAGGTTGAGGATGGAGAGGAAGAGAATGGTGCTGATCTGTTGTTGCAGAAAGGCTTTTTAACAAAGAGCTGACAATAAAAATCTCAGTTTTCATTGCAAGCTTTAGTCATCTTTTCCATCTTGGTGTGAACAGCTATATTTAGAACTGAACATGGACAGCTAGCTAAAAACTTAAAGGACATTTTTTTAGGGTAAAACCTTTAGAAATGGTGATTTTATTATTGTGATTCTCTGAATAAGTGAATGCTACCTCTTTACACGACGGTGATAACACATATAATGATTTGCAGGTTATTCAAATTGAAATTGAGGCTCCTACACCATCATTAGGAGCTCCAGAACCATTACTCCATCGCATGGTCAAATACTTAGCTCTTGCCTCTTCCATGAAAAGTAAAGACGGAAAGTCAAACACGGGACATGTGTTTGTTCAACCGATCATCT
>JANUWG010000329.1:0-12658 GCA_025175695.1 Eugenia klotzschiana
GATATCCATCACCGCACGTGAGATAACACGCTTTTGGGTCTAAACGTTGCCGACGACATTCAGATAAGTTCGTCTGGTTCTCCGTCGGGCTCAAATTGAACATAAATTGGCCTAGTTTAGCTCAGGGTTAACTTTTGAACCTCCGTGGCCTTGACTGAGCTCGCCAAACCAACTCCGGCCATCATTGGCCGTGGAAGTAGGTGGAATCGGAGTGGAAGCTGGTGACACACAAAGCTTACCCCCTAGCTTCTCCGATTATGGTCTACGGAGCTCCGATTTGAGCATCAAAATCTGCTTCTACTCGAGCCTTCAAACCTACTCGGGAAACCATTTAGGGGGAAGATGATGGGCGATCGGGTTGCTGGGTCGGATCCTATCCGACCCAAAAGACCCGATCGTATAAGATTTGCGAAATTGAACCCTAGAATCTTAACATCTCAAAAATTAAATCATAAAATTGGAATCATAGGCACAAATTCTATTAGATAATTTATTTTTCTTCAAAAATTTGAGCAAAATTGCACAAAAGCCCCAAATTCTCTACTCGACCCGAGGACCCATTTTGGTAAATCCAAACTTACCCAATCGGACCAAAATACCCCCACCAATCGATTCAGCAATTCAAAATCTAGGGGGTGACATGCCCGAATTTTCAATTCAGTCCCCATAAAAAGTTTAATTTTATTTTAATCAAAACTAGGGGCTAAATCGCAAAAATTATGTGTAGTTTAGTTCTTTTTATCAAATTCGCACAATTTCAAAGACTTTTGGACTAGAATATAATTTTTAGAGAGAGTATGATGTCACGACTCTAAAAAGGTAAAAATAAGAATTTAAAGAGCTAAAATGTAATTTTTGGAATTAATTCAAGAATATGTCCTATAAAGGAGCTCATATTTCCGAATTAATTTTTTAAATTCTCTTCAACCAAAATTCAAATTAAAATAAAAATATTGACTTTTTTTGGGTATTTTTGTGGCCTAAAAAGCTATTTCCCCTGATTTTTCCGAATATTTTCCTATTTTTTGAAAACATTAAAAATGCAAAAAATATAATTTTTGTTTTCAAAATTGGTTTCCTAGGCTTGGCCAAGGCTACAAAGTTGATTATGCAACTTTACGAATTTTTATGTATTTTTTTAAATTTTCTAAAAAATATAAAAATAAGACTAACTAAAAATCAGGTGTCAATAGACATTTTCCATGATGTCTCACTTTTCTTTAAATACAAAAAAAAAAAAGTCGACAACAATCTTAAATTATGCCTATTATGATAATTTTACTTGAATTTTTATGTAACATAAAAAGTCTTCAACTAGATCCATCGAGACATATTTACCTAAATTTTTTTTGTGACATAAAAAAAACTTTAAACTTGTACTTATATGACACATGTGCCTTCTTCCGTCAAGGTTCTGTCAGATATTTTTCAGCTAAAAAAATTTCGTTTTTTTATTTCACTTAAGCCACATGGACACCTTTGTCGTAACATTTATTTTCCGACGTCCGCATATGTAAATTTTTAACGGTGATCATTAACGGAGGGTAAATAAGTCATATAAATGCAAGTTTGGAATTTTTAGCGTCTCAAAAGAAAAAGTGTTGGGTAAATGTATAGTTTGAAATTTTTGGTGTCTTTTGTCTTTAAATAAAATTAAAATTTTTTCTTTTTTTTTTTGGTTGAAAAAAAAATGCCTGTGATCTCTCTATATTTAAAGGTTCTTGCAAAATCCCCCCTGCCCCCACAAGATAAGCAGCTCACGAAAAGAACCAGTCATCCCCTTAGAGGAAGCTCCAATGGCGAACCCAAAAGAAGTAAAGCTCTTGGGGCTCTGGGTCAGCCCCTTCGTCCGCAGGGTCGAGTGGGCGCTGAAGCTCAAGGGCATAACCTACGACTCCATCGAGGAGGACATGCGCGACAAGAGCCCTCTGCTTCTGCGGCTCAACCCTGTTCACAAGAAAGTCCCTGTCCTCGTCCATAGTGGCAGAGTGGTCCCCGAGTCGTTCGTCATCCTCGAGTATCTCGACGAGACGTGGAAGCAGAGCCCTCTGCTCCCTCAAGATCCTTATGACAGAGCCATGGCTCGGTTCTGGGCTTTAGTCGCAGAAGGCAAGGTACATATTCTCTTTCTTTTTCTCTTTTTTGGGTCCTTTTTTTTCTTTTTCTCTTTTTTGGGTTCTTTTTTTTCTTTGTCCTCCTTTGAGGAAGGAAAAAAGAAAAAGGGGTCTCGATTTTGTTTATAGATCATGTGAAGATTGTGTAGTTTGGCTGGGGAATTTGTTGGTAGGCCTGTTTGATCATTGATCATTTCTCTATCTTCTGTCCAGAAAGGAAAATGGATACTGTTGCCTTCTCTCTGAGTCTAACCTGAAATTGCCTTTGGATTCAGTATGCTAAACAAAAGGAAGAACAGGCCAAAAAATTTTTGCACCTTCTTGATTTTTAGTTGAGTCCGTCTCTAGTTCTTGCATAAGAGATCCGTACCTCAACGATCGCGATACAATTCTTTGGTTATTGATCCTACAGCTTTTAGAGCATGCTTGGATTGCTCACTGCTCTGAGGGAGAGGAAAAGGAAAGAGCCATAGAATTAGCCACTGAAGCTTTGGCACACATCGAGGGAGTGATCAAGGGCAAGGCATTCTTTGGTGGTGAAGGAATTGGGTACTTGGACCTTGTGATTGGTTGGGTCGCTCACTGGCTGCCCGTTTGGGAGGAGGTAGGTTCGATGAAGATCTTAGACCCGGCAAAGTTCCCAGCCACTGCGGAGTGGACCGGCAGGTTCGTCGAGCACCCCTTGATCAAGGAAAACTTGCCGCCAAGGGACAAGATGGTGGTCTATTTCCGCGACAACCGCAGCTCGATAATGGCCTCCAAGAGTCGTGCCTAGGCCAAGATTGCAAAGGTTCTGCCCTGGTTCATATAGAATAAAGTGATGCTGAACGTTCAGCAGATCATAGTAATGTGCTGGATGGCGCCGAACATCTGTATATATACATGGCAATGGAATGAGCTGAGTATTTTTCATCTAACATGGCTTGTTGGCACCTGAACAATGTGACCGTGACGGGTTATCAAATTACTTTCGACATCATTAGTTTCTTTACCTTTGTTACCAACGTATTAAACCTATCAATTATTATTTCTCTCGTAACAAAATATTTTTTTCCCGAGAGTCGTTTTTCAGCTTTTGATTGAAAGGAAACAAGTCGTGAGGCAATTTTGGATAGGAAATATTCAGGCAAACAAGGGAACCAACAATTTGAATTTCAATAGATTGTACAGACACAAACCAAGCCAGAATTGAATTGACGACAAGGGCCAGAACATACAAACTTCACAACAGTACTAACTTAAACAAACTATGTCGAATTTAATTGATGACAAAGCCTTAAAGTACTAAGATATTACGTCAGAATTTAATCGATAATGCGAATATGGAATTTGCAATTAAGAAATACGTCGAAATTTAATTGATAACGCAATTTCACGAAAAAAAATTAAAGATACTAAAGATAATAAATTTGTTTGATTTTTGGTGCGGAAGGCTCTCTAGTGGACAAAAGCTGCGTTTGGAAAGGCTATTGGGGAAAGTCTTTAGGAGAATGCAAAGACCTTTAGAATAAAGGAATTTAGTAAAATGTAAAGACCGTTTGATAAATTGCAATTGAAAATTGCTTTGAAATGCAGCTTTGGGAAAATACCGTTTGGTAAGTATAAATTTAAAAAGTCTTTCGATTGAACCGCGATAGAATATTTTAATATTTTCTTGTTTTTATAATTTTTATTTTCCTTTCCCAACCCCCACCTTTGTCTGGTCGGCGACAGGCCAGAGTGTGGCCGGTGAGGCCAAGCCCGGCCATGGCGGAGCTCGACCTCACCGTCGCCGCGCGACACACCATGGCCGGGCGAGGTCAAGCCCCGCCATGGCCGCGCAGGGCTCAACCTCTGAGCTTGCGAGGGTTGACCTCGCAAGTCGCTGCGTGAGGCGGCGATGGCAAGGTCGAGCCTTGCCATGGCCGGGAGAGGTCGAGCCCCGCCATGGCCGCGCAAGGCTTGACCTTGCAAGCCCAGATCTGGGCTTGAGAGGTCGACCCTCGCGTGGCGGGCTCGACCTCGCCGTCGCCGCGCGAGGTAGCAGGGGGGAGGAGGGGATGCGCAAAGGGCTGTGAGGCGGCGGCGGTGGCGGCAGCACTTTCAGTGGTGTCGGTGGTGGCCTCGCCTAGCTTCAAGGCGGCGACGGCCCCCCCTTTCTCGATTCTTCTCTCCATCAACGCAAAACAAAAGCAAGTGGAGGAAGAAAATACCAAAGCTGAAAGCTCAAGGCAGCCCTGAAACTGCCTTAGGCTTTCAGCCTTGTGAAGGTTGATTTTTTGCTAAAAGGCTTTACAAAAATTTGGCCGAACACTTAAAATTTGGCCTAAAGACCTTTGGAGGCCCAAAGACCCTTCCCAAAGTTGTTTCCAAACACAGCCGAAGTCTTGTGTTTTATGACCCCATGATCTTGCTTTTAGGGGTAAGTTAGGGTGCGCATGGTAACACTTCCAAAATGACTTCTGGTAGAGAAATCAACTTCTGGTAGAGAAATCTGTTTGGTAAAATCACTTCTGAAATAGAAATCCGTTTGGTAAATTTTTTTACTTCTGATAGACTTTTTCACTTATGATAGACTTTTTCATTTTTGGTAGGATTTTTTGCCCAATTTGAGAAGTAAAAAAATTTACTTCTTAGCTTCAAAAATCACTCCGGTCGCCGGCCGCCAGCTGTCGCCAGAAGTTGATTTCTGGTAAAGAAGTGTTGCCATGCGCGCCCTCAACTATCCCCTGAAAGCACGTCTACAGTTGTTTTAGGATTTTAACTACTTCGGTGGTCTTGAACTTGTAATAAACACTTGTCAATCGCTTCATCCTCCCAATTTCTTCGTTCTTTCGTAATTCTAAACTTGCAATTGTATCCATGCGTTCCTCGTGCTTTCAACTATCTCTTGCTCGTCGACGGATGTTGATAATAATAAGACATTAGTCATCATGTATCCAAAAATGATCAATAGTTTCTATCAACACTTGTCAACGATGCCAGCGTGTGTCCGATTGCAATATCGATATTGATCGCTGTGGTCGTCAATGGTATCTCACGTTCACAATAGTGTTCATGTATTAGTCACGTGATTATCCATATTGACAACCCGGTTATATCCAGTGTCAACAACTTCTCGTCTTTGGCAAAAAATAATAATAATAATAATAAATTCTCTTATATGTTATCATTTTGTATTTACTTTGCACTAATATTTTGTATTTACAGACTATTCTAAAAATTTATCAACCTTATTTGTACAAACTTTGTTTGATTAGTTTACCAATTAGTTTTGGTTACTAACTATCATTCAAGTTGCTCACCAATGTTTATTTAGGTTTACTTAAATTTACTAACTTCTTATTAATAAGTTACTCCATGTTTTCCCTTGCTTGCCAACTTGAAAATTATCAAAATTTTGGAAATTACCAACCTCTACTAAAATTGTTACCCATTTTTCTCCGATTGAGTTATCAACTAGTTTTGTTTCACAAACTCTAATTTGAGTTAGTCATGGTTGTTTAATTGATTTTGGTAAAGTATCAAGTTTTTCAATTTTTGACAACAAAACACATTCTTTTTTCATTTCAAGTCTTTTAATTGGTTTTCTTACCACAACCTTAAATTTTACCTACTATTATATGAAACTATTTTTCAAAAATCTATTTATATTCCTAGAATAGAATAGAATATCGTTTGATAACGGCATAAAACTTCTATGATTGCTGGCCACGAGGCCTTGATCAGTGACCGGTGGAGGGCGGCCGACAAATGGCAACCAACGGTAACGGCGGCAATTACGCGAGAGAGGCGATCGACATTTGACGGATGGTTGAACAGCGGCAAGGATGCAAGAGAGGCGACTGGTGAATGGTGGCCAACGGCCGATGGTCGACGAGCGGATGGTCGGATAGAGATCGGCGATCGGCGGACCGGTAGTTGGCAAACTACAACCAACGAATGGCAACCGATAGACCGTGGTTGGCGAACGGTCCCTGGCGGACAATGGCCTGTGGACAATGGCGGGTGATCGACGGACGGCGGCAGGGACGCGAGAGAGGCGATCAAGTGCCAGTGAACGGCGACAGGCAGATGGAGACTTGGGAACGATAACAAGTGGATGGAGATCGACGACCAGCGCATGGTGAACGACAAAGGGCGAACATGAGTCGGGGGCGGTAGATCGGTGAGAGGCGAACGGCGGCCGACGACAGGGACACAAGAGAGAGGGAGCGAGCACTAAGAAGAATTTTTTTTTTCTGTTTATGCTCTAAAAATGAAAAGTAGTATAAAATTTTTTCTTGTTATTTCTGTTTCAAACCTATTTTTGGACAAAAAAATTTGTTCATAAAATAGAAAAATGAAATTGTATTATCAACGAATTTCTATTTCAAACATGTTTCTCAAAATAGAAAAATAGAAAAATAGAATTGTTTTTATACGTGCCCTTAGCAGGGCCATCAATCCTTATTCCCAGCAAGAAACTGCATAAAATTTTCTGCGAACCGAAAAAATACTATATGTTTATTGTTTTGACCCTTTTGTCGCGATCGAGATGGTATTTTATGCGACGATTAACATGTTTGATTTTTATTCTCTTTTCATTCGGGAAGGTGCTTTATGTGAGCGATATGCTACGTTCGTGTGTACAGATATAACGTCAAATAGAATGAGATTCAACCCCACTGGTAATGATGATTGGTCAATTTCCCGGCGTTCTAACTTGGACGTGATATATTTGTCATATAAAATACTTTCTCCATGTCACCGTCAATGAGTTGTTGTTGTCGACACCTTTTTTTATTTTTCTTTTCAGTTATAATGCATAAAAAATAAGGAATTCATTTTAGTCCCCACCAAAAATAATTAAATTATTTTTTTATTTTTCATATTAAGTTTTAGCATTCACGAGTATTTCGGATTTAATTCAGACTAAAAGTGAATGATCTTAATTCAATGTTGCGAGCTTAATTAATTGGGCTAAGCCCACAAAATAGTAAAATCCAACCAAGCCCACGCAGGAGATGGTGTGCCTGAAATTCATAAGTGGGAAGAATTTATTTTGAGAGCTAAGTAATTTAATTTGACTCATTATATCAACAAGGCCTCAATTCAAGGGTAAAAAATCCTAATCTTGCGCCTATATATACATCACGGGGGAAGACACTTCATAGCACACGGTCGAAAATTCACAAAGAGAGAGAGGCAAGTTCTGGAGCCGAGACCTCCCATCGGTGCAACCTTCATCGAGAGGAAGTGGAGTCTTGTGGATCACAACTCGGTCTTCAACGAAAAGCATACTGCAACTCATCAAAGGTGGGCCCAAAAGAGTGGATCTCTTGTCCACATACGCAATAAGAGTCAAGAACTCCTTGGAATTACATGAAAAGAGAGGCAGATTAGCTTTTCTCGTCTCCTTTTGTGCGGTTAATCTTCATTCGCATACCTTGTTCCCTGTCCACCGCTTGGAGCACCACGTTGCAGTCCAGCGACAATCCACCGAGCACCCCTGACGAATCTTCCCCACAACCAGCAGCGGTTGTTCGTCCAGCTTCCCGACGTCGTCCAACAGTTTCTGTCGCCTGTTCGTGCCGTCCACTCGTTTGCTCGTTCTCATGGTATTGTCCAGCACTGTTTTAGCCTCAAATCCGCTCAAGTTTGATCCGACGAATCAAGGTAATATCTTTACATTCATTAAGGTTGATTAGTTCCTGATTTATGATAAAAAGTATGCTGTTTTGATGCTGTTTTAGTGTTGTTCCTGCACTGTTTATGTGTTATTTTGTCCGAATCAAGGCGGTTTATATACATTTTATGATCACTCACCATGTAGATTTTGCGGGAGCGCTAAGGTAAGTTTCTATCATTTTTTTTATGCTGATTGGCGTTTGCTGAACTTGGGTGTGAATCACTGATTTCTCTCAGAAAAAATTCACGAAAATTTTTATGCATTAAAACTCTAATTTTCTCATGATTTTCGAAATTTTGGGTTAATTGAACATGATTTTCAGAATTAAAAAATCATAACTAAATCTAAATTTGGAAAAGATTTTCCTAATAGACAATGAATTTTTAAATTTGGACGATTCTTCCCATCGCCATTTAAGGGTGATTTTAAAAAATTGGGAAAGATAACCAACTCAATCTATTTTCATTTAGATTCGATTTGTTATCTTTCAAAAAGCCGACTTTAAATTTGGTTATTTCCCTTTTTTTTCGAAAATGATAAGAGATTGGGGTTGGATTTTTCTGGATTGCTATCTTGAAGTAGTTGGTTTGATTGATATTCTATCTAATTTGAATTTCTTGGTAGGCTTAAAATTTCCTAAAAAATTTAGTTAGATATGGTTTCTTAGAAACGATATCTAATTACATCTTTAGGAAGATAAAGTTTTATAAAGTTTCCTAAAAACTTTATCTCATTAAGTTTATCTCGAAAATTTAAGTCAAAAGGATCAAACCAAGAAGATCATGATCTGGCCAAAAATTACATCAGAAAATCTAAAAAAAAATCAATCAAATTCGGCACATATCTCTAGCATATTTTCTAATTTCATGTTTGCATGTCTAGCATATATCCTCACAATTTTCGAGTATAATATATCCTACATTCCATATTTAAAAATGTCATGCATCTCATGTGTCATTCATATTGTCGAAAATATAAGAAAATAAAAAAATTTCACATTGTCTCTTGTTCGCCATGCATATTTTTAAGTATTGCTTTGAGTCCTCCATCCGTTTTTTGAAAATCATGCATGCTATATCATAACATTCGCATGTTTCATATGTTTTATGTCTATGCCATATTTAATCTTGCCATGTCATTTTGCACGTCATTAGTACCATGCTTTGGATATCCATATTAGGTTAGTCTAATTGCATGACTAAAATGCCTGAATTAAGAATCGCGTGCTATCTAAGTTAGACATTAATTTTCATGTGCTATACATAGTTCTCACACGTCTAGTTTAATTAACCGTATAATAGCTTGCATGTTTAATTACATCGGATGCATGATTGATTGCTTTTCTCTTATGATTTCCACATGTTTAGAATAGTGGTCTTGAGTCATGTTTAAATGCCGTTTTCGCATGCTTTAATTAACTACTAATGTTGCATATAGGGAAACGTTGATTTAACTTTTGCATGTTATCATCTCTGCATATTTACTTCATTGCATGATTGTTTGCATGTCATCTTGATTTCGCTTTGATTTGATGTCATTTTGCATGCTTAACTTAGTCATATGAATTCAGCTTTTAGCATAGACTTTGCATATTATAAGAAAGCGAAAACATAAAAAAAGCACACACACTTCATTTGAATTCAATCAAGATTGAGTTGCCGACTTAGGATATCTCATGGAATTAAGGTACCGAAAGGGCATTAGCTAGGTTTAGTTAATATAACCAAGTCCCCGAGTCTTCAATCTTTGCTTCGTAATAATAAATATAGTCTTCCTACTATTTTTATTTAGGTTTTGAACCAACCTACACAAAATTAGTTAGTGGCGGCTCCAAAAGTTAAAATCATTTGAATAAAACCTAAGTTGCAATTTGGTAGGGCTTGGGAGAGTCCGTATTCATTAGCTTGGAATCCAAATTTTAGGTCGCGACAAGGATTGGAGGAGAAGCTTGTGATTAAAGAAGAAACTTCACAAAGGCTCTCTATATAATCAAATGGAAAACAATAATTTCATTCCAGTGCTGGACATCCGTTTCCAAGGAAAGCAAAATCAGGACGTGATATAGTACATTTTCTTTCAATAGGAATTTAGGAATTATCACCGAACGAAACTTCCTTTTGATCCTTACCAAAAAAAAAAACTTCCTTTTGATTGTCTCATTTGCTTTTTGTACTCTTTGGTGTATATTGTGAAGGATCTACCATGTCTCCATAGAAGTAGTGGTGTTCGATGCCTTCTCTAACCTAAATAGATGATTGATTGGGCATATTGATCTTTTACTCGAACATTCTCTAAGGCATTCTTCTGATTTTGACTCAAGTTGGCTTCCTCTCAGGCTCATCATAGCCTGAGTTGACAATTTCTCATGCACCATGGGCACCGAGTAGAGCTTTCATTCTAGGAGCCCATATACCATAATCTTCTTTGGTAAGGTGAGATATTAAAGGGGAAGCTAAATATTTGTTGAGGCCATGTTCACAAACCGTATGCTATGATACAAATTTGTTGAACTTCGGAGGTGCAGCTCTGATACCAGTTTGATTAGGATAAGCTAAAGTTGAAACTCTCATAAACACTCACACACGGAGGGGACAAATAGGCTTTTCTTATGTTTTCACCTTAATTCACCCATAACATATTACAAGACTTGCCTTTATATAAGCTTGTTACATGACTCTTAAACTTACTCTTAAAAGACTCATAATTTGATTCCTAGAAACACAAATAGTCATGATGCATTTACAAAGCATTAACTAGGCATAAGAATACGAATGGACTTATGAAAAGTTCACATAATAATGAATCTTAAAATTTTGCTACAATAAATATCAGTCTTGATTCATGCATCTATCTTAGGAGTCGAACCGACGTCCATATGCTGATCGACAACTTTGCAACTTCGTCGATAACCTCCTCGCATAATTGACAACTTCAAATTATATGAATTTAGTTCAATTTCTAACAGACTTTCAGTGATGCTTGAACGGGTTGATGGAGATAATTGGAGGGCAACAGGAGGTTCAGAGATCATCTGGTGTCTTCCAAGGCCGGCGACGCCATCTAACGTGATCGAGGCCATAAGGGTCGCAACGCCGAGGATCAAGATGGGAAAGAGATGGCGGCCAACTGGGCGCCATGGGTCGACCGGGCGACCATAAGGAAAACTTATAATTTCGAGAGCAATCACCTAAAATTATATTAATCGGCATGAAAAACTTACTAATTCCCTACTGAAAAACACAGATTCAATGGACGAAAATACTTTATTTGACTCCAACGCATGCATGTTCCATCATTATTATCCTTCCACATTCATCACTAAGTTTTCAAATTGGCCTAGCAAAGCAATTTTGGTTTTTGACGCAAGAAAAAGGCGAGGCCAAGCTGGTTCAACTTCCATAATTCAATTCGTGATGTCTTCGCGGAAACATCTTCTCTGTCAGCATCCTCGGGAGCTTGTCGATCGCCAGCTGTGATCATCCAGACCGCCTCCAAGGAATTAACGACGTCGGTTATGGCTGAAATGGAAGAAAATGCTTCTTCAGAATCTGTGTACCTCCTGTGTCGGTCCGCCATCCTCGCGGCTGCGATGTCTACGTGCGTGGGCTTCAAGAGGCCAGCGACGATAGCGTTGCTGACCGTCTTGGTGGTCGCCGATGTTCTGACAACCTTTGACAAGCTTGTTGCTGGATTCCCTTCCATTAGTCGCCACTTCTTTCCCAGCTTCACACGTGCGATGCCCTCAACGACCGGTCGAACTGTTGACCAAAAAGTTTGTTCGTATTCAGGAAATGGATAACCTGTAACAATTCTAGAGTCAATTTTATATCCGTTTGTCAAGTGAATTTGAATAATAAAGATGACCATTAAAATAAATGCATGTGTCAAAAAAATAGTAAGCGAGAAGTACTTTTTTTTCTCCCGCTTTGAGTTTTAAATTACATGTGAATTGAAAATATGATAAAGTTATGCAAATACAATACGTGAATTGACATATCGACATTTTAGTGTTCATTGAGGTTTCATGAGTTTCGGGTATGAAGAGAAGTCAAAATGCGTGTGATACGAGATTAAAAATAAGTAAAAAGCAAGAATTCAAAGTCCACTAAGATAGACAATCAACTATGATTTATCATACCGCATCTTCCTCTCAGAGAACATAATAATTCTAGAGCAAACAAACAACATCTCTTTGACATCTAGAAAGGATGCGTTTATTAAGATACTAATGAACAAAAAGTTGTCATAGCTAGTCAATTATCGTACGTGTTTTTTTTCTCATGACTCATTGGTGCGTCATATTTATGAATATATCGATAAACAGAAATATGTGAACCAGATTAACTATAAAGAAACTAAATACACACATTCTTCATAATTCCATTCTGCCAAGAGCGCGCAATAGAAACTCGATACCTTTAAGATGTCTCAACTAAGGTATCATTCTATATCAAGATATCTCAACTTGTCATTATCTTTGCTACCATTTGTTATGCGCATGCTAACAGAAGCTCGGTACCTTCATCTAGATTGATCACCAAGAATGAGTCCAAATTTGAGCCAATCAATATATTCAATTGAATTCAGATTCACTCAAAAGCTTAAGTTAATGAGTTATCGGCTAACTTGAATATATCAATTGCTACACACCACATCAATTTTTTCATCTGGGATTTTTTCTAACATAACTCACATATGTCTCTCAACACAGCCTATGGGACCAGTGAAATATCTAAATTTTCTCGTTATTAAGAAAAAAAAGCCATTTCAATGAAAAACTCGCATTTAAGATTTTTTTTTTTGGGTGACCGGGGTGTCCAGCCGTACCGGCGAGCTTTACTCACCAACGACGACCGACTAATCCTCAGGGGGACTAGCGCAGGGCCCCACCACC
>JANUWG010000330.1:0-12656 GCA_025175695.1 Eugenia klotzschiana
TTAGAGTATTTGGCCAAACTGTAGTTGAAGTGAGTGGAGCTTGTTCCACATTTGGCAACTAAAGTGGATTTGACATTCCTTATGCCCGCAGATTCCCCAAAGTGCTATTGTGAAACTCTTGAGGACTTTGCCGCCTCCTGAGTCCAACATGTTCCGGATCGATTTTCGTTCAAGTCATGTTCATTATCTTAATAACTTGGAGGAGGATCCCATGTATAGGCGATGGAGGAGCAACATAAATGAGGTAGTCATTTTCTTGTCCAATCTCTCACTTTATGGCTCAACTTTCACTTTATGGTTTTGTTGTACAGATATTGATGCCTGTTTTCCCTGGACAATTACGTTACATCCGCAAGAATCTTTATCATGCTGTTTATGTCATTGACCCGGGCTCTATCTGTGGCCTTGAGGCAAGTTCTGATGTCATCCCGACTTGTATTTCCTCTTTTTTATTCGTCGCCATCTTGCAGTGAATGACAGCTTGTTTGATTTCCTATTCTTGGCCATCTTGCAGTCAATTGACATGGTTATATCTTTGTACGAGAATAATTTTCCCGTGAGATTTGGTGTGATACTCTATTCTTCCAATTTCATAGAGAAGTCTGAGATAAACAGGGTCTCACGGCATGCTGAGGATAACGGCGGTCAAACTGAGGATCTATCCAGCTTGGTACTTTCTCTCTTTTATTTGTAGTGTTATTTAGTGTAGTTTAAACAAATTGAAAATATTGATGACACTTCATCTGTTTGTTTTTGGCACAGATAATAGGGCTTTTCCTTTATCTTAAGGAAAATCATGGAACTCACGTGGCCTTCCAGTTCTTGAGCAGTGTACGGTTTGGCAGAAAAACTCAATGTTTGAAGCAAGTTGGTGTATCATATTTTTGTAACATGGACCTGATCGGTTGTGCCCACAAGGCTTTTATTTTGTGCATTTTCTTTGAAGATTTTCAGTGCTGTAGCTTTTGGTATGTCCTGTTGGTTGAAGGACAAAACACTTTTGGTCGAAGCACCTTGGGTGGGTTCTTTTGCTGCGTACAAGAGCCATAATAATTAAAATGCTGTCTGTGAGTGCGGACAGCAGAGATGCCTTGAACTTGTCATCCACGAAACATTAGGAAGAACCAGAGAAAAAAAGTTCCCGATGAAGAAAATTAGTTTTTGCATCTGATAGTTCCCTGCATCTATTCATTTGTTTTATGAATTGTATCATTGGCTTATCAAAAATTTGCATTTATTGCTCTAAACAGCTAAATACATGAGTTTTGACCTATTTTTGTTTGCTCACACTTTGTCTGTCTAACAGAATGTCCATGTTCATATTTTGTGAAGCTATAGTATTCAATGCAAGTTTGTCTTTTTCATGTTCTTACTATCCAGGTCAACAGAGTCCGGACTGAGTCTGCAGATTCTGAAGATGATACTCTTGAAAGGCACCATATAGAAGGAGCGTTTGTAGACACAGTGCTGTAAGTCTGTCTGATGTAGCTTGGCATAATCTTAACCTGCTATATGCTGATTTCCCCTCCCTCTCCTATATTTCTCCACATCCTGAGCTCAGTGACAACAGAAGAGGTATTCTCCTCTTTACATCTTTTCAACTGACATAATTTACTGTGTTGGTAGACCAAAGGCAAAATCTCCACCACAAGACATTCTATTGAAGCTGGAAAAGGATAAAAAAGTTCAGCTATTGTCTCAAGAGAGCTCCATGTTTGTTTTTAAGCTGGGGTTGGCTAAGAGGGGCTGTTGTCTCTTGATGAATGGCCTTGTCCTAGATGCTAACGAGGTACTTTCTCTCAAGAGAAGATGCTTCTTTTTCATTGATAATTGTGCACCTATCTTTTTCTTGGCATGGCATCTATCTTGGTTGTTTGGTCTGTCAAATTCAAGAAGGCACGTTTGTAAATCCTCTTTAGAAATATTTAATTACCTAGATAAGTGCTTGAAACTTCTTGCTTATATTGGACGGCAAGTTCTGATGGTGATTTTTTAAACTGGCTTATGTCTAGCAGATTATATTTGGTTTGGTGTGGTCTTATATGATTGGAAAGGCACAATGTCTTTTGGTCTTTTTTGGAAATGTACAATTTGCTTCAATAAGAGCTTGAAACTTCTTCATCCAAACAGAAAATTCTGATAGGGGATTTTAAACTGGCTCCTATCTAGCAGTTATACTGGTTCCAGTTGTAGATTCAAAATTATTTGTAGGTCTTCTTTGGAAATGTTAAGAGCTCGAGATTTCTTCCTCATATCGAACAGTATGTTTTGATGGGGATTTTTAGACTGGGTCATTTCTAGCAGATTATACTAGTTTTTTTGTGCGATGTTTGCGCGTTTGTGAAGCAATGAACTATTTTCTTTCTACTTCACCAAGAATGTACGACTTCTTTTATAAATCTGTAGGCAATTTAGCTCTTTTGTTTCTTATATCCTCACTGGTGCACTATTTTCAGGAGGCTCTCATGAATGCAATGAACGATGAGCTTCCAAAAATACAGGAGCAAGTTTATTTCGGGCACATTAATTCCCACACTGATGTGCTTGATAAATTTTTATCAGAAAGTGGTGTGAGCCGCTATAACCCTCTGGTGAGTGATTCGAGTTAGGGAGACGGTAGATTACTTAGCTAGCTTATTAGTACATTCATTTTCCCTTTGATCTTATGTACTCCAACAGATCATTGCTGACAGCAAAGCAAGACCACGTTTCGTGTCCCTCTCATCACTTGTTCTCCGAGGAAAATCTGTCCTAAATGAGATCAACTACTTGCATTCTCCTGAGAGTAAGCACTTATAATTTCCTACTGTAGTATTCGTGTCTCTATTCATCTCATTTTTTTATCTAATGAGGACCCTTTATGCAAATTCTTTAGCCATGGATGATCTGAAGTCTGTATCTCATCTTCTTGCAATCGATGTGACATCAGAGAAAGGGATGAAGTTACTTCGTGAAGGAATAAGATATCTGGTTATTTTACTTCTAAGATGCAGGAATCTTTTTTTGATTATCTATTTTCATGCCAAAATTGTCTTCCTACACTGACGTTCTCGAATGCTTGCGTCAAAATGCAGATGGGAGGGTCTAAAATTGCTCGTTTAGGAGTGCTATTCAATGCTAATCAGAGTGCTGATTCATCTGGTCTGCTCTTTGTGAGAGTTTTTGAATTTACTTTATCATCTTATAGGTTGGTCAAACATTCATCAGTCTGTAAATTTTGACTTTCTGTCTATGAAGCACATTCGCATTTTGAACTCTTACTCGTGGTATCGTGCAGCCACAAAGGAGGAGTTCTGTACTTTTTGGATCAGCTGTCTTCATTTTATGAGAACAAGTATGTACTTGTTTCTTCAATAGCTGCTGAAAGCACTCAAGAATTCATGGATAAAGTGTATGAGCTGGCTGATGAAAACGGATTATCTTCTGATGCCTTCAAATCGATGCTGCTAGAATTTTCTGTCAACAAGATTAGAGGAGATCTGAATAAGGTACTGTGATCATGTGATTCATTTTGGTGAATGGAGATTTTTTGTTTCTCCGTTTTCTAGTATAAAATTGTGTGAGAATTACTGTAGTCATTAGGCTTTTGAAATGCTTGCCTTCAAATGTTCCTTTTTCTGTTCTTGATTACAGATGTTTCTGCTAATGATTATATGCAGGTTGCACAATGTTTGTATAAACTACTTGGCTCTGGATCCAATGTTAATGCGGTCATTACCAATGGAAGGGTAAGTCTCATAAGACATATTTGCCTGATTTGTTCCTCCAGGCCAACAAATATGAAGTGCTGTCTCGTTTGAAGAAAGTTTTGATCAAGTCACTAACCAGAGTCACTTGTTCAGCCTGCATCCTAGTAAATGAAATGCTGAAATGCACAAGTCTTTGTCTGATCTTGATTTTAATTGGTTAAAGACCCTACGTGATACTGTGATGAGTGCGAAAGAACATAATCACATTGTCTGAAATTTCTCTTCTCAAAGAAGAACATAAGAATTACTCTCCTTGCCCTCTAAACAGTAGACATAGTTGCTTCTGCTTCATTTAGTCAGATTGTATTGTGTATATTCTTGCTTGCGTATATTCTTGCATGGATCAAGTACTTTTGATTCTTTGATTTACTGATTTGTTTATTTTACTTCTGCTTTACATACTATTTCATTGCTTTCTATAAATGTTGGGCAATGATGACCATTTAAATAACCTTTATGATGTAAGCAGGTGTTGTATCCTGTTGAAGACACTTTTTTGAGCGATGATCTACGACTTCTTGAGTCCGTGGAGTTTAACCAGCGAATCAAATACATAATGGAAATTATTGAAGGGGTAGAGTGGCAAGATATAGATCCCGACTTGCTAACAAGGTTAGAGAGAATACTGTATTCGCTACTAGTTATTTTTCAATTGGCGTGTTCACCCTCCACCCTCCAACACCAACAAAATATGATAGAGACGGGTGTAGGACTTTCAGTCTTGTCCAAACGAAACAAAAAACATGATGCGCTCTTTTTCCTGATGGATAATTGATTAAAGGCTTACTTGCAGGTTTCAATATCATTTTCGTCTTCGGTTCTCCATGGTTGCATATCTTTGGGAAATGCTATAAGACATGGACAACAGCTTTAATAAAAGATGTTTTATGGCTTTGAAGGGAGTCTTAGAATTGAATCCAATTTTTATCATTATTTTCATAACCATAATAGTGTGAAATAATAAACAAAGTGCAATGGGAAAGATAATTTATGTAGTGCATTCCACTTTGTGGGGGAGAAGGCCTTCCACTCCTTTCTTGTCAGCCTCCAAGCCTTTTGTGGCTTTGTGCGATGTCTTGTTATTCTATTTCTTGATATCCAAGCCTATCAATACTATGGAACCACCACTTTCATCGCAATAATCACCACTTCCAGCAAAGCTTGTAATGTTTTTTCCTTATTAATTAAAGTAATTTTTGATACGTCAATATAACGAACATAAGCTGATGCATTTGTGGCTAACAAATAAATTTTCTGGAATTTAGTTCATTCGATCCATTGTTTTAGGTTACTTTTCTTTTACTTAGATTATCTTTTCTATTTGCAGTAAATTCATTAGCGATGTTATTATGTTTGCATCATCTGCAATGGCCCTGCGTGAACGGAGTTCTGAAAGTGCACGATTTGAGGTTTTGAATGCTCAGAGCAGGTAAATATTACTTAAATTCTGTATTGCTTGGTGAAAACGTATATAGGTTCATGGAGAGGCTTTTCATAAGAGTTTGAGGTGAATAAAATTTTTGTGGCTTCTCTACATTTTCTTGTGTCATGCTGCTATTTCCTTTTATCACATTAATTTTAAATGTTACGAGGTAATGTGCATAAAGCTGCTAATAGCGACCTCTAAACGCATTGATGGCAGCATTAAGTTCTTTACTGTGAAGTAAGAAGTAAGTGATCATAGGGGCCCTTTTGGGTTAAGAATGGCGAATTTAGAAGACAACCCGATTAGGAGTTTGATCTGAATCCTTAAGATTGATAGATGTGGAGTAATTCTAATTTTGTAGTAGTGATTCTAGACCAATCCGTCTAAGGATTTCTAGATAATCTGATTGATTGATCTAATTTTGATTGTTGGATTGTGCAATCCATAAAAAAAAACAAAACTGTTAGTGATAAAAGAGAGAAAGATTGATCTATTTCTGATAGCAAGAGAGTACTTATAGGCTTAGGATTAAGCCTAATACAATTACATGTTTACCCCCAACTTGCTAATACTAGTAATAAACCCAATACTCCCCCTCAAGTTGGAGCGTACATATCAAACATGCCTAACTTATGACAAATATATGAAACTCGTCCACTTCGAAGAGGCTTTGTGAAAATGTCCGCTAGTTGCTCTTCAGAACGTGTGTGCACCAACCGTATGTCCCCACAGTTCACCTTTTCTCGAACAAAATGACAATCCACCTCTATATGCTTTGTTCGCTCATGGAACACTGGATTGCTAGCGATATGAATAGCAGACTGATTGTCACAGCAAAGAGTAGATGGTCCGGTCATAGGTAGTCCAATTTCAGCTAACAACATACGAATCCATTGGAGTTCACCCGTAACATTAGCCATAGCACGATACTCGGCCTCTGCACTAGATCGAGAAATAATAGACTGCTTCTTACTTTTCCACGATACAAGATTTCCACCAAGGAAAACACAATAGCCTGAAGTAGACCGACGATCCATGGGACAACCAGCCCAATCTGCATCAGAATATCCCGTTACCTCCAAAGACTCAGGATTACAATAACCAGCTGTACGAAGATAACCCTGATTATGGAACATAAGTCCTTGACCTGGAGCTCCCTTCAAATATCGAACAACTTGTAGAGCGGCTTGCCAGTGAGTGGTACGAGGAGAGCCCATAAATTGACTCACCACACTAACAGCAAAAGAAATATCTGGACGAGTAATTGTAAGATAATTCAACTTGCCTACTAACCGGCGATACTTCTCCGGATCATGAAGAAGTTCTCCGTTTTCATTATCAAGTCTCATTCCAGCGTCCATGGGTGCTCCACAGGGCTTAGCATCATGTAAGCCAACCTCCTTAAGAATATCAAGAGTGTATTTTCGTTGAGAGAGAGCAATATTACCATTAGAATAGGCAACTTCGATGCCAAGAAAATATCGAAGATGACCTAAGTCTTTAGTGTTAAACTCCTTCTGTAGAAGCTGCTTGAGTCGTTGTATACCTTCGACATCACTTCCCGTGATAATGATATCATCAACATAAACAACAAGGATAACACACCCTTTCGAAGATGACATACTAAATACTGAGTGATCCACACTGCACCGATGCATTCCAAAAGTAATAATCGCATCACTGAAGCGGCCAAACCAAGCACGAGGAGATTGTTTAAGTCCATAAAGAGCTTTACGCAATCGACATACTTTCTCCCCCTGAGCAACAAACCCCGGTGGTTGCTCCATATATACTTCCTCGTGAAGATCACCATGAAGGAATGCATTCTTAACATCAAGTTGATGAAGAGTCCATCGAGATCGAGCAGCCAATGAAATAATGATGCGGACAGAAGGAATTTTCGCCACTGGAGAGAAAGTCTCATCATAGTCAATACCATAAGTTTGAGTATAGCCCTTTGCCACAAGACGCGCTTTTAAGCGCTCAACTGAACCATCTGGGTGGTGTTTGACAGTAAAAACCCAACGACAACCCACCAATTGTTTATTAGCTGGCAGCGGAACTAGTTCCCAAGTTTTATTCTGATGTAATGCTGTCATCTCCTCCTCCATAGCACGAGTCCAACCTGGGTGGACCAAAGCCTCCTGCACACTACTTGGCACAGACACAGATGCAAGAGATGACACAAAGACAGACATCTGAGGACTTAAATTATGATAAGAGACAAAATGAGAAAGAGGATACCGAGACCGAGTACGATGAGCAATAGGAGAGCTGATAGAGGATGGTGGAAGAGAATCGGAAGCCTGGATCGGGGATGGTGGTGGTGGAACGCTCGCTGGTGGAGAAGGAGGGTCCTGAACGGGTCGAGGACGACGTGTATAAACCTGAAAAGTCGGAGCTGATGATCCTGGATCCGGTGAAGTATCACTACAAATATCAGGTGATGGTTCTGGCTGAAGCATAGGTGCAGAGGGTGACAGAAGATCCATAGTTAATGATTTCTGAGGACGAGCATCACTAAAAAATGCTTGATCCTCAAAGAAAGTCACATCAGCAGAAACATACTCCCGACGACGAGTAGGACTATAACAGACATACCCTTTTTGGGTACGAGAGTAACCCACGAATATACATTTTTCAGCACGGGGTGATAACTTGTCCAACCCAGGAGATAAAGAGTGAACAAAACAGACACAACCAAAAATACGAGGGCGAATAGACCACAAAGGACGGTCGGGATGAAGAACAGTATAAGGAATAGATCCTCTCAGCACTGAGGATGGAAGACGATTAATAAGATGACATGCTGTAAGAAGAGCATAGCTCCAAAAGGACTTAGGCATATGAGTGTGAAGAAGTAGACAACGAGCAACATCTAACAAATGACGGTTCTTACGTTCAGCAACTCCATTCTGTTGCGGAGTATGAGCACAAGAACTTTGATGTAAGATACCATGAGATTCAAGAAATGGAATAAAGGTAGAAGAGGAAAAATACTCACGAGCATTATCTGTACGCAAACACTTAATAGAAAGACCATACTGAGTACGAACTTCATTATAGAACTGGAAGAAAGAATGAAAGACTTTAGTACGATCTTTTATTAAATACAACCAAGTTGTACGAGTACAATCATCAATAAATGTGACAAAATATCGAAGACCAAATGAAGACTCTCGACTAGGACCCCAAACATCAGAGTGAACTAACTCAAATGGTTGGGAAGCACGACGCAAAACACGAAGGGGAAAAGACACACGATGGTGTTTACCTAACTCACACGTTTCACAATTGAACTGAAGACGTGAACTAGACACAAAAGGAAAACGTCGGAGTACGTCGGCTGATGGGTGACCAAGGCGACAATGTAATCGATAAAGGTCATCCACAGCTTTGTTCTGAACTCTTGTGGTAGCAGCAATAACCTCAGGATCCAGGATGTACAACCCACCAGTCTCACGCCCACCACCTATTCGGCGTCCAGTCTTCCGATCCTGAAGAATACAAGACGACGAAGAAAAGATTATATCGCAGTCGAGATCACGAGTAATAGAACTGACAGACAACAGATTGTAAGGGAAACGAGGAATATGGTAAACAAGAGGTAAAGAGACAGAAGAACTCAATGATACACAACCTGTACCAGTTACTTGAGATTGAGAACCATCTGCTAAGGTGACTGATGTAGAAGGAACTGATGAAGTGAATGTAAGCAGACGAGAGTCACCAGTCATATGATGAGTGGCACCTGAATCAATAACCCAAGAACGAGTACCAGATGTACTGGATAAAAGACAGGTGGGATCATTGTGCCGTGCCAAAGTAGCAGTAGGAACAGAGATAGCATCACTCGTACTCTGTCGTGCTCTAACCAAGTCATCATATTCTGCACGAGTCAAGTTTACCATACCTTGTGTAGTAGAGGATCCATGTGGAGGAGTCCAAGACTCAGTATCAACAGAGGCATGTAAACCTCGCAGCTCAGGATGGAGATCATAACAATAATCGATAGTATGCCCAGAAAGCTGGCAATGGGTACAAAAACGGTTGCCTCGACCACCACCACGAGCTCCTTTAGAAGAAGTACTAGCACCACCACGGATGGCACCTCGACCTTGGGTGCCACGACCACGACCACCACGACCACGATAAAAGCTGTCAGAACTCCAATGTCCACGACCACCACGACCACGAGCCCCTACACCTCCACGAGCCACCATAGCACTACTGTCTGATATTGCTGAAGCCTTAGGACTAGAAGTGTAACGAGAAGCCCGAGAATACACTTCTTCAATGGAAGGGAGCGTGCTCTGAGAGGTAATTTGTTGTCGAAGTGCACTGTGATCTGGACCAAGCCCGCGAAGAAAAAGCACAGTCATCATGTCCGCTTCTCGTTGCTGCATTTGAGTCACCGTGGTAGCTGGTGGAAAATAAGACTTGAGGCGCTGATACAAAGATGCAAAACGAGCATAATACTCTGCTAACCCAGCATCATCAATTTTGGCTTCAAATAGAGCCTCCCACATATCACATACTCGACTCATATTATTCTGTCCAGAATATAATAAGGCGCACTTCATCCATACCTCACGAGCTGTTGCACAATCCATAAAAAGATGGCGTACAGATTCAGCCATACTTCCCCACAAAAGTGTACGCAAAGTAGCATCAACAACCCTCCATTCTTCTAGATTAGCTAGATCTTCAGGGGGTTCTTCTTCAAGCCATCTTGACTGGCGATTGGAGTAAATAAATGTTGAAAGAGCCATTGACCAAGAAGGATAATTAGTACCGTCCAACTTGATCAAGGTATTATGTAAACCTGTCATACTATAATATGGACCAAAGGATCCTGAACTCGAAGAAGCACTACTGGGGACTGACCCCGAAACAATAGATGAACTAGTAGACATCTCCACAAACCTCTAATCACTAGTCACCCAAAGCTTGACCCGTATACAATCAAGTAAAAACACACCAGAGACCTCCAAATTCAGTTAAACCCCATATCATATTCAATGATCCCAGCAGCCACAGAACACCAATGCACTTCCACTGATCACTAATTCAGCCAAAAACATCACCGTCAATTCACTCTCACTTCTAACTTGCACAGATCACTTCCACAAATCATCAAATGTAACCAACTCAGCAAACATATCATTCATTCAACCTATATAACAGAAAGCCTCAGAAACTTCCCTGAAGTACAGCCAGCTGTGAGGAATCAACACATGGAGAAGTCTGAGGCGAGAGAAGACACTTCAACAACACCGATGTCTAGGTTTTCTGACCTAGAGGGTGCTAGCAACACCAGATCTGGGTCGCGGGGGGCTGAACGACCTTGTTTTGAGGTCGCCGGAGGTCGCCGGCGAGGTGGACGACCCTCAATGAGGTCGCCGGAGGTGGACGACCCTGGATCTGGGTCGCCGGGGGCTGGGTGACGCCGGGATGAGGTCGCCGGAGGCTGGGCGACGTCGGGTCTGGGTCGCCGGGGCTGGGCGACGCTGGATCTGGGTCGCCGGGGGCTGGGCGACGCTGGACGGAGGTCGCCGGAGGCTGGGCGACGTCGGGTCTGGGTCGCGGGGGCTGGGCGACGCTGGATCTGGGTCGCCGGGGGCTGGGCGACCTTGAGCGACGCCGGGATGAGGTCGCCGGCCTTGGGCGACGCCGGCCTGAGGTCGCCGGCCCTGGGCGACGCCGGGCTGAGGTCGCCGGCCCTGGGCGACGCCGGCGGGAGTCGCCGGAGATGTCTACAGTGGTGGTGACGGCTAGGGTTTTGTGGATGGGTGTTAATTTTAGGGTTTAGGCTCTGATACCATGTTAGTGATAAGAGAGAGAAAGATTGATCTATTTCTGATAGCAAGAGAGTACATATAGGCTTAGGATTAAGCCTAATACAATTACATGTTTACCCCAACTTGCTAATACTAGTAATAAACCCAATACTATTATAAGGAGGTTATCATTATCTGTTCACCTTATGTCCGCTTGTGCAATGCTGCTGATGATAGCATTTGTATGCATTGATGTTTAGCCTATAGAGATCTCATGTTTGTTTTAAAGAGATCTATTGGAAGCAGTCACAATAATCAAATTGTACTGATATGCAGTCTTCTGTGCTACTTCTTAAATGACTATATTTTCCCCCCCTTTAAAAGATAATATTCCCCACTGTTCAGAAGCTTCCATTTATCTTATCTAGCCTGCCTAGTGTTATATTCAGGAAATATTTGTGCAGACTTGGTATTCTGGTCATTGTGATGTCACAACTGATGCAGTTGTCCCCACTCGTTGCAGGTTGTACCATATCTCTTGAAGTTTCTTGACAACCTGACGAATATATATGTTCGCTTCAATCGCAAGAGATTAAAAGGTCGTACTGGAGATGAAGACTGCCGCACAGCTCTTTCAATGCTTTACAATGTATGTCCACTGTATAGTTTCTGTTCTTTTCTTCATCGTCTGTTTCTTTAAAACTAACACTATCATGATATTCCGCTTGTGTTACTGGAGTAGTGTAGTTAAATTGGCTGCTTTTCTTTTTTTCCCTTTTCTCTTCGGAGAGAGAGAGAGAGAGAGAGCTTTGACAAAAAACTTTTGAATACAATTTTCGTCTCTAGGGATGTAATTGAGCCAAGCCGAGTCGACACTTACTACTCAAGTTTGACTCGATCATGCATGGCTCGTTACTCGACTTTGATCATGCATGGCTTGATACTTGACATGAGCTCGATGGATCTTGATTACTAGATCTAAACTTGATTAAGTCTTTACTTCTAAATCTTAATTTAAGCATTTGGGGAACGACTCGACTTGATTTGCTTGTAAAATGTTGGTTTAAGTACAAATTAAACTCGACTTGAGCTTGTGCTCAATTTACCAGAGTTACATAAATTTAGAATATTGCAAATTATAAAAGTGTAACTACTTGATCAGGCTCTGGAGCTACTGGAGTTTGCAAAGGTATTTTGAATTTTGAGCTCGACTCAATTAAGTATTAAATCTACTCAAGCTTGAGAAGAAGCGAGCAGAGTTAAGTAATCTATTCGCCGAGCATGAGTAGGTACCCTCCTCTTGTAGTGTTTCAGGCTATCAACTATGGGGTGGAAACAGCTGCAAAAATTGCATACAATCAGTAGATACTCCTTAGTTGTATCATGTGACGCTCATGTTTACTTCCATTTGATAGATGTCTCGGTGGCTTTACAGTCGGCCTATTTTTTCCCTTCTAATGAGGTGTAGTTAGTTTGTGTGCGTATGTAGCTATAACATATGTCAGGTTTTGCCATTCTCTAACTTTTATTTTTTCTGTGTACCAGGTCCTTTTAACTTCATGCAAAGTAATGGCCCCATTCACACCTTTCTTTACTGAGGTTCTTTACCAAAACATGCGAAAAGTTTGCAAAGGAGCAGAAGAGAGTATTCATTTTTGCAAATTTCCTCAGGAGGAAGGGAAGGTAATGGAGATAGCACTG
>JANUWG010000331.1:0-12651 GCA_025175695.1 Eugenia klotzschiana
GATGCATACAGGACCTCAAACACAGCCAGAGCAATATTAGGATTTTCAGTGCTTCTTTCAATGCTCTGGATACGGATCCGGCTTGCCAAGGTTACATTATCAGGTTTCTTGCATCTTCGGTCATGGATAATTCTGAGGAACTCATTCATTCCTGACTCAATCCTCTCTGGTTGAATGCCATCTTCAGGCCACTGCTTAACTTCCAAGGAAACTTGGACAAAATAAGGAGGAGTTTCTGCCCCGGCTGTCAGAGACTTCCAGTATCTATAAAGGCCTCTAACCAACTGATTAACTAAATTTCCTGCAAATAAAAGCAGCCTGTATATTCTCTTCTTGAAGCTAAAATTAGTTAAAGCTTCCCCCTGTCTCTTGTTCCTTTTCCTGTGAATACTGAACTTTGTGACTGTTCGCCAATCACCATCTCTTGCTATAATGGAGGTTTGTAGGAGAGTGAAGATGTACACCAAAAAAAGGGGCAAGTTGCCTATCACGAAAAATGACACAATCTTGTGTGCAGGAAATCCTATTTTTTGAAGGAAGTCGGTCTCGATGGACAAGTCACAGTGTTGGATGACGATTTGGTATAGATACTGAAGTAGAATGCATACCTCGCTGTATATAAGCATGATGACCCAGAACATGTAACTTGGACTGGTATTTACACAAAGAGCATATAGAAATAGAGCTGCCAAGTAGACCATGGAGAGAACACTAAAGTCCCATAGAAACATTAGGACAAAGCAGCAGTAACAGACAACATCATTGTTTGACCGCATTTGAGCCCACATGTATCGAATGATAGCTCCTAGTTGGAGGCATGAAGAACTAGAAGCTGTACATTCATTCACAGATCTTGTGACAAATGTTTGGTCCATAGGTTCACAGCCTACGTTGTGACTTTCAATCTCATAATAAACCTCATCCTCAGAAGACTGGCCATCCATCTCTTGTTTTTCATTTTCTATGTTTAAAAGAGTGACAAGATTGGCAACTGCATAATTCCCAAGAGATTGCACTTGAGAAACTCCATCACCAATCAGATGTACTGCAGAAATTAGCGGATTTTCCTTGGCTTGGAAGTTCGCTTTATCACTTCTCTCGAAATCCAATAACCCTGTGCTCACATCTCTCTCCCCATACTTTGGCATCTCATGGAGGGACTCCAATGAGAGTTTAGTTGAGTCCACGCTTGGTAGACTTTCGCTTCTTTCACTCTTAGGAGATCCATTCATTTCAATGGTGAATACTAAATTAGAGCTCGGATCAATATCCTGCAGCATGAACTTATCGTCCCCCTTCCCAGGATTGCTACTAGGTTTGTAAGTCTTAATTGAGTTCCTCCTCCGAAGACCACGGATTTTCAGAGGTTTATTGTCGTTATTTGCACTGGGAATCATGCTTTGGAGTTGAATTTGTAGGTTGAGCATCTCAGATTTCATCTTCTCTACCTGCAAGTTCCGCAGGCGCTTCATCTCTTCAGACCGACGTATATTCTGCAACTGTGCAGTTTTCCAAGCAGTCCTCTTCTCCTGTTCACGCACTATGGCACCAATCTGCTCTGCTTCAAGATACTTCGATACATAGTCAAACTCCTGGGAGGAGAACATGAATGACTGAAGTGATACTAACATAAATATGACTATCTCAACAAGTGCGGATCTTGAGGTAATTCTGAAACCATAGTCATACTTATAAAAGCCAATCACGTCACCTATGTAAACAACTGCTGCAAATTTCCCCTCAATAAAATCCCCAATTAGAGGTGATTGGTAGGCGAGAGAAAGGACGATAAGGGAGAAATTGTATATTCTTAGAAATTTGAAGATCCTATTCTTCTTCTTCAAAATATCAAGCCTCATTCTGAAAAAGATAAGAGCAAAGCCAAGGTAACCTAGGTGAAGCACATCATATTCGAGGGTTCCCGTGATCAATATCAAAGCGAGAACAAGATCCAGTAGATGGCAATAACTGTAGTGCCTCAAATAGTCAAGTAGCGTCCACAACTCTTTTGTTTCAAAAGAGAGATCACTCAACAGAGATGTGTTCTTGCACCGTGAAATGAGTTGTTGATACATTTGTGATCGTGGGAGATCCGACAAGTGATTGGCACGAAGCTTGAAGCACGAAAACATGAATACCATGTAATAGCTGATAAGCATTCGGGGATCATCAACTATTATTCCTGCAAAATGCACATGGCAGTTTGAAATAAACTTTAGAACTGATTCCCAGAAAAATGGAGATGATTCTTAGAACTGTACCGTTGATAGTATGATTAAATATTAAATCACTCATTCATCTAACAGCTTAAGCTTTTAGAACAGGTGACAGTATCCCCATCAAATCTCACATGGTGTCAGAACAAGCCTAGTACTAGGCAAAAGACCATACTGAATGTGAGGCGGAGTGATATAAAAATTAAAATATTAAATCACATCTTCGCTTCTAGAACACTTAGCAGTGATCCCATCAAATCTCACAACAATCAACTTCTAGAAAGAAATTTTTGCAAACAGGAGACATCGGACTTTGTTCTCAAGTCAAATCAGAAATATATGTATGTGAAACTATAATGCCAGCCACTATTTTCGGTTGTACCACGGTTTCCAGAAATTGTAAACTAAATATTGTAGAAAATTACTTACATTACTTGTTTATGGATCAAGGTTAAACAACCATATTTGGCCAAAAGAAAGGTTAAACAAGCTTAAGAAGATCCCCAAAATGAGAATCAAGGCATATTTCTATAATGTATCAATCACTTGAAAAGCTGGAGAGACTTGTAAAAATGCCAGAAGTGGGTGATCCATGTGTTCCCCGGTCGTGTCAGAAACTGAAGGAGAATATTGAACCAAATAACGATCAAGAGCATTTAAAAATGATGAACGTACCAAGCCAACAGCTCTTGCAGAACTCAAAATTGTGATCAGAGAACCTCCAACAGTCATGGCACCTTACTTGTGCTTTGCCTCCTTCATCTTGTTTCTTGGACATCAAGTTTGACCACAGGGAAAAGTATTCAAGAGTGACAATAGAAGCAAACAAAAACACGAACATAGGCCACAGCTTTTGTAGAACATTTCGATGAAGGAGAACACAAGCAGCGAGAGATGCAACATATAACAAAGAAATAGAATTTAACACTGCAAAGCTGGCAAGAAGTAATGCAACCATATTAATCTCCAGGCCGAAAAGGCTGAACATGTTCTCTATATACAGCTTCAAATATACTTTTAGTATCTTCTTTTGCCTGTGAAGTCTCTCCATTCTGAAGAAGAGAATCCTCTTTCTGTTCCACTTATTGCTTCCCTTGCAACTTTCCCAGAAATAGGTGTATAGGTACTCTTTGCTTTTTCTACCTTGAGGACCTCTATTTCCAGAGGATATAGGAGCCATATTTCCCGATATACCAGAAGATGCCCAAGAGTGACTTGGCATGTTACTCCCCTTATCTCGTAATGGACTGGAGCTTGATGCGGTTTCTTCGGTAAGATTGCAGACTTCACTTAAAATTTCCTCTGCCGTCCCAAACAAAGTGCAAGCCTCATCCCATCTTCCTATGTTATTTTCATTTGGCATTTTATCCAACCAGTGGAAGACGTTGTAGTGGAGCATACATGCAAAAATAACCAAAACATCCCCCCTTAACCCAGATTCTAGCCCCCAGAAGCCAGGTTTATACAACTGCAAGCCCAGAAAAAGAGAAAAATAGGAATTCTTTTGACCTGGGAACATCTCTGCCTCATCACCCCACATTTGGAAAAGATATTTAGTCATTGCTATACATCCTGAATAAACTAGAAATAGTTTTGATGGGATCCGAGAGGACTTTGGAAGAGTTGAACAGAACACCAGGAATAGAAGATACAGGAAGCCAAACGCACTGATTGGGGACAAAGATGTGTATAGCACGGCAAGATATAGTATCTTCTCGACATGCCAGATGAGGAGCCGTTTTAAGAAAGAAATAGTCCTATCAATTGTTGCATTACCATCAGTCGACATGGTATGTTTGCTCCGTCTCCTCTCATAGCTAAACAGTTGAATGGCAACAAGCACCGCTAGGGACTGCCGCACATTCTCCAACGGTGAAGCCTCCGAATTATAGCCAAAGACCACATAAAGATCTATCAAGTTGGAAATGCATGTCCGGATCTGGTCAAAGACACTCAAACAATAAATGAACACAAAGATTGCAATTGCATATAGCTGCAGAGGAAGCCAGAGGTGTCTCATTGTCTTTTCCAAAAGTTGCCTCCCAATGATCCATAACAGAAGAAAGAATAAGTAACCAAATGAAGCATAATTCGGAGTAACTAGGTATAGTGCAACAAGAATAGTAAAAAATGCGATGTAGCTTCCACATGACCGGTATACTGACAGAAACTTCTGACCAATAGCACCCAAATGTATCATTATCTTCCTCTCTGAAAAAAAAAAAAGAAAGAAAGAAAGGAAAACCGGGTAAGGTCCTGGAATTGTCGATTTTGATCAATTCTGTAGACTTTTGTGATGTGCAGATATGCTCAAAATGTATAATCGGATCAATGACTGCTCATAGAGTAAGTTGACGTGAAGAATGCAGGACAGAAGTGTCCAGCAAATGCTTCTCTGAAGAACAAAGCAAACAGTGTACAGTAACTCCACCTGAGATCTCTCCAGAAGTCACAGGGCAGCGACTACAGCATCTCATATGAGCATATAAACTGGTACTTAATGCAATTTCTAGACATGGCTACTTAGAGCAGTTAGGCCTCACTTATTTATTCACTCAAGTCTGGAAATTCAATTAAACCCACTGAATAGTATGATGAAAACAACACACAGCCTTGTGGCTAAACTTGGTTGCAGCAGCTGTTATCACTCCTCAATTGGCAGCTGTAAGAAACTGAGATATGTAGATGCTTTCTTGTTTCCTCTCGGATGAACTACAGAATTGATCACGTTTTCTTACAGTTCAACCCGGTGGTCAATATACTGATGGCAACGGCAACTATAACAATTCAAGTAAATCACTTTAGATTGTGGGGAAATGCACTTTATACTGTGGAACTAATGCACGTTGCCATCAACTCATGCAAAATTAGATCTCTTCTACACGATAGCATCCTAGTAAGCCTTTTTTTTTCTGTTTTTCGATTGTTATTATGACAAGGAAGCCTAACTAGGTAAAACCTGGGCTCATGAAATACTAAGGCTCATGAAATACTAACTGATCAGATAAGTCGAGAATCAAATCAGGATCAGTGGCAGAAACATGGAGTTGTTATGGGGAATCAAACTTATCCCATGCACCTAATCCACATAGACAAGTCAACCCTTAACCAGTAGACCGCCCCATGGTTTTAATACTAATCCTCTTTTCCTTCATTCAAACGAATTAATTGACAGATGAAGAAATTAATGAATTTACTCCACTAGCAAGGGTTTTTCACTACAAATCATTTCTTAATTTCCACAAATGCAGCATGTATTGATCATTCAACATCGAAGGTCCATTCCAACAACTAGAATGGTTGCCATACCCATTGAGAGAAAGTTCGGTTTCGAAAGAAGCTGTACCGTTAGAAGAAAATTCATGTTGCCTCTCACAGGATCGTGAAGTGTACACAGAAAACAGCACTGATTTGATCAAGCCAGCTCTCAAGATACTAAACCCAATGGGTGGAAAGGATGTTTGCTGCACCACATTTGAAAATCTGAATAGCATTTCAATCCCGTGATTGTGAAGGGCACAAAAGCATCCAAGCATTGCTATCTTCAACAAATGCCCATTCTGATCACATTTGTAAAGACCTAAAAAGGAAACTCAAAAATTGCAGACATAAAAGGATCACTATGTAAACACAATATACCAAACTTGACATGCACGCGTGCAATAAAGAACATATTTTTTACGTTCTCATCTTCCAGGAAAGGTGCAATGTGTTGGTACTTGAAAACATGGCTCCTCAAATTTGATCACCTCACCTAGTTGTTTCAGAATTTCTCCAGCAAATGACCCTTTCTGATCCAAGACTTTCGAGATGAGATTGAGGTGAAGAATATATAGCAGAGCAAAATGCACCTCGCAAAGAAGTATCAGGGACTGGCATATCTTTTTGCTGATGCTGTGGCTTAAAAGATACACCAGGAAAAATATCACTGGCATATAAAGCAAAATAGGCAACAGTAAGCTCAAGGCAAGACTTTGCCAAAAAAATAGCGGATAAATGGATTCGGAAGACCGCTTAAATGGGCCAAGATATCATAAGCATCTGATGAATTTGTAAAATCACATGCAAAATGTGCTTCAGAGGCCACCTACAAATAGAACAAGCAGGTGAAATGAACCCAGAGGTCATCCATAAACTTACTATATACAGCATGGGTGAGGCCAGGTTTGACTGCAATGAGAAATATTAAACACAATGTGATTGTGCGTGAACATTTACGCAAGCCCCATGCGATTGTAGCCACAATAAATACTTTCATCTCTTCTTCATCTGAAATGAAGGCCAAAAGTAATGTTATTGGTCCACTGTATAGTATTACATAAAAGCAATAGCCAGTAACATTCCCGGAGATGGAAAAAGAAAACTGGTTTTTGTCAAAAAATGAAACATAAGGGTCAAATTGAATGGCAGAAAAATTCCAAAGTGCCTGGAGAATTAAAGTTTAGATTTAACTTAGAAGTTAAGAATATCAAATGAGTCTTACCTTTCTCGCATGACTCAAAGGGACCAGGATAAATAGTACCCCACCATACATCACACCAAGGTTTGACTAACTGAATTACCTTCATCGTATTCAGTTGAGGAGATGAATTCTGGCATTATCTCATGTTAGACTTCAACTGGGGTGAAAAGCTGATTTCTGACTGACTAGTTTCCTGAATTTCATACTTCTTTTGTCCTTTTTATCCAAATTTCCTACAAATAATTGTCTTGGAACTTCCAAGCATATCTTCAAAGAAATTAGGAGTTTGCAAATCAAACACTAAGATGCTTGATGAAATTAGAACACACAGGTTATTATTCATTGTCTATCTACAACCAAACAAATGAAGACTCTTTTTTCCTTGAATTTTTCTGCGTTTTACCCTCTAGTGAGAGGATGGCCAAACGGCAAAAGTAAGAGCGTACTCTTCTTGCCGGGCCAAGATGCGTCAAAACTGTTCTTTTATAGGATAAATAGCCCTTTCATCAGTGTACATTTACGCATTTTCTAATCAAATCCCTACACTTTTAATTTGTCTAATTAAGTCCTACTTGCACAAATTTTCAATCAAGTCCTTCCGACATCAAATCATGCCTAATCCAGCTGACATGGCTTTCGAAGTATGACATGGACAAACTTTTTCCAACATAGATGTCAACGTGGTCATCCACATTGGCTAAATCCTATCTGCATTATACTCCAATATAATTCACATTGGTTAAATTTTTCCATCGTCCATATGACTAAATTTTATCCACATTGTACTCTGGCATTGTAGGACGTTCACTGAGCTAAATTTGGCGGGATTTGATGTTGAAGGGGTTTCATTAGTGTTGAAGTATATTAAGTGGTGCTACAGTATTTAGTAGGTGAGTCTTAATTAAGGTAATTAGGGTTTTTGGATGTCTAGAGTCATCTTATATACTTTTTCATCAAGCTATTGAGTAAAGATAAAGCCTCTGAATATTCTCTCACTCTCTCTCTGTCTCCTGAAGATCCTAGAATTTTTACTTGGTATCAAAGTTACCAAGAGAGAGGGACCCAAGTCAAAAGCCTAATTTTTTTCCTTCCTTCTTGCTATTAGCAACAAAAAAATTCTATTATTCCTCACCCTCACGCTCCTGGTCCCACCTTCCTCCTTCAACGCCATAAACACTATGCCTCCCATCTTATGCTGTCTGAGGTCGCGATTCACTGTCCACCACGACCCTTCTCGTCATCCTAGGGTTTCAATCAAGTGAAAACCGAACTCGGCACGCTCTTTCAGCTATCATCTTCTCTGTCAGTCACGAGCGCTCTCCACTGTGGGTCTGTCCAGTTCTTTCTCCCTGGCCATTATTCTCCGTCATCTACATCAGCCTTCTGGCATTATAGCAAGCCTATCCTCCACCTTTGTCACTGGCAAGTCCATCTCCTCCGTTTTCAATGTTTGTTTCTGTCAAGGTTCTGTTGTCCTTGTCGAGCCGAATCTATGCCTCATTGTTCGTCATCCTCAGCCTTTCTCCAGCATGGTCGGTGACATACATGTTTGTAATCAGGGGAGTCGTTTTTTCAGCAGTTAGTGACTCCTCTGCTGGTCAGGCTCCTTTCTGTCATGCATCTCATTGTTATTCATTCATGTCCTTTGCTGTCCTCAATCCTTCTCTTGTGTAATCATCATTTTGCTAGTCCATATCAGTGAAGCTCTCTGTTTTTATGTGCTTTCTGGTTTGGTTTTAGGCTAGTGTGGTTTTTCAATCCACCATAAACTAAGAAAAGAGAGGCTACCGGAAGTGGTCTTCAGCAAAATTTCCCAATTTTGGTCCTTCGAAACTTATACAACCTCTATTGTAAATGTCATCTGTGGTGAGACTCTTCTTCAATTGCGAGCATCATCGACGAGCGAAGTCGCCGTTAAGATTCCAGGCTACCGTGTGCACAAGAGTCCAGCACACCTTTGTCGAGCAGCTAGAGTCTAGCGCTATGGGGTGATGCAGTTTTATTTGCCACAATTCTTGAAGTCAGGATCTCACACGTTTTTATGCTCGTTGTTTGAGGAAGAGAGAGGTGTCAACTTTCCATTTTAATTTGTCACTTCAGGGCTATTATCAAATCCAGTGTTGATGTGGATTACATTCAGTTTGTTGCGTAAGGTCTTGCTTACACAATGTTAATGATGTCAAATCCGGTTTGATGTATCTGCATTCGTTATGTAGTGTCACGTTCGGCTTACATGGTGCTTGAGTCACAAATTGTTGAAGAAAATTGTGTCCGTCAATTGCAAGCTAGATGTTCGAGCTTAAGGGGGAGTGTTGAAGTAAACTTAGTGGTATTAGTCAGTAGTTAGTAGGTGAGTCTTAATCAAGGTAATTAGGGTTTTTGGGTCTCTAACACTCTATAAATAGAGCCATCTTATGTACTCTTTCATTAAGTCATTGACTAAAAAGCATTGTTGTTTTTAGGATCCGGATCAATTATTCATTCAATGGAAGCTATTGTTGGATATTCTCCAGATAAAAGTCAGAATATGTTGCCTCTGAATCTTTTTTCTATCGGTCTCTCTTGAAGATCATAATATGTACAGTAGAAAATAACTTGGACCTCGAAGTTTTCCATATCATAAATTCAATCCTAAAACGAGTACATCCATATATTACATTGTGAATGACCTCAGACAAGTACTTAAAAGAGTAACATGATCCTAGCAGCCAACTGACCAACCATATCCAAATTTTATCAGGACAAGTAGCTCACTGCATATCCATCCGCTTGTTATGATCTGTAATAAACCCTGATCCTGATCCATGACTGTATCAACTGTCCATTTGGACTGGGACATTTGCTTCCAAGGTTGCATAAGTCTCAAAAGTTTGATTGCATTTGTAGCATGAGTTAATATCAGTACCCATGCTTTGCCTTATCGTCCATTTTTGTGCTCAGGTTCCTTCTGATATCCCAGAAGCGGACCACCAGCCTAGGACAGAGGTATGTTGTTGCCTTCTGTTGTTTCCATCTCAAAGCTTACGCCTTCTGAGTCAAATATGCAGGCAACCTGCTATTCTAATCCTTCAGTTATAATCCAAGGAGCAGTCTATGGAGGAAATAGTTCTACGAGTTAGAAGAAATAATTGTCTGACGAAAAAGATTTATTTGGTTCTATGTACAAAACTCCCGGTTATCTTCACACGAAGTAATTTTTTTTTTTTTCTGTAGGATGCAAAGGTCGAGGAGGATCCTCATTCATCTTCTTCCAAAATGATCAATTTTGAGCTGTCCAATGGTCAACCCTATGGTCCTCACGTTCCGGCAACAGGAGAAGATGACGAGTATGTGGAATATCAGCTTGATGACCTGACAGGCTTTCCATGCACTGTGGAAGAGGAAGAAAAGGTGTCTTAATGTGTTATCTCGTGTTATTTCCAAATTCACAACTAGATTTACTGACCATCCATATTGGATATTCAGATGTTGATGGAAGCCGTCATGATGTCATTAAAGGACCTGGAGATGAGACATTACAGTGAAAATGATCCACTGCCCGACACGAGCATTGAATCTTTCGGGTCTTCACAGAAAGATGGTCAGGCTACTTCTTCCACAACGGAGCTGTCAGAGGCCTCAAAAACTGATTCCATTTCCACCTCCGCATCAGAATTCAATGGTCAAAATCTAACGTCTGATGTGTTTCCTGATATGAGTACCCCATCGAGCAGTCCGTCGTGTGACAACCCACCCTCTGCAATTCAATCTGATACAAAATCATTGTCAAAAAATCCGCTCGAAAATGCTCAACGAGTGACAGAATTAGGTGTCGAGAAGGCTTCTTCTGTTGATACTGAAGGTCCAACAAGCGTCCAGAGTCCCTTAGATACAGATATGTCAGGCAACACGAGAGCTACTCTGACTGTTGTTCGGAATCCTTCCAGCAACATCATGGATGGCTTGATGCGTCGTTGGGACTTCGGCCTCTTCAGGAACAATCGGTGAGGTGGATTCGAACCTTTTTTTTTTATATTGGGTTTGTGCACATTCCATAAGCATTCTCTTGATTGTTGGCATTGTTTTGTAACTACCAAGTGACAGAGAATGTAGGGTTGTAAAGATTTATAGGAAAGTAAAAAGGAACAAGAAAAAAGGTGGGGAAGGAAGTGTTGTACATACATGTATGATGTCGCATTCCATCAATTAACTAGTGATTGATAGAGGGAGCGAGAAACGTTGTATTTGCTTATCAAATGGATTCCTTAGGGGATGAATTCGCACACCTTCATAGGTTGGTGAAGTTCAAGTTGTCTTCCTCGTTAGTAGAGGAGAAACATTGGATGGACAATGCTTAACATTCAAGCGGGGTGTGGTATCATTAGCCCTCCTTTCTTATTTTTTCATTTGAGTGCCAACGACCAGATTAGATAAATTCACAGTGCAGATGCATGAGAGCTCAAGATCAAGTCTAGTCTGTTTCTTCTCTGGACGATGCTGCCCTTACAGTACTTGGTTTATCAGAACAGGATTTGCTAAGTTCGAAAATTTATTAAAAATTGTCCACGTCGGCACCGACAGGACGATCGGCCGGTATTCACATCAGCGATATCGGTCAATAGGATTGAATTAACATCCATACTCATCTTGAGTTCTCCAAGTTCTGCTGGCGAAAGCTGCTTGACCAACACTGACTTCCTCTCTAAGACCTCTAATTTCACTCTCCGTTTCTGTTTGCCTTACCAAAGTAACATCCATCTTTGCTCTCATCACATCCATCTGATCTATCATTTCTCTAATCGTCCGTGCCATGTCGGGAGCTGAGCTTGTCCTACGTTCTCGAATTTCAGACCCCAGAGCCGCTCGGCCCGCCCTTGCTTCTTCTCTGAAGCCGGTGAACTTGCTCTCCATAGCCGCTTGTCTCGGCAGAAAACCATCAACCTTAGCACTCAGTACAAGTATCTTTATCCGTGATATTTCTGATCATCCCCAACAAGTTGGCGTCGTCGTGATCATGCACAGGAACATTAGAAGGGTCGTGAGGTGATGCCCAAGGAAGATGTGTGTCCAGTTCCTAATAAAACAGCTCTGTGGCAAATTAAAACTGGAGTCATTTTCTCAGTTATGGCTTCCCTAACCCAAAGAAGCCGGACATCCGACCCTCGTCGGGGGCCTAGGCTTCCGAATATAGCCATCCTGATCCAAATTCTGTCTATTCCGACCCCCTGCTTTGCTACAAACCCGTCCGTGCGTAACACGGTCGCCGCTCTTCTCACGCCCGGTATCCTGTTTGCTCGCGCTGAATCTGTGCAAAACAGCATTCTCTCTAAAGAAAGACTCGGCTTTGCTCTGTAGACGGTGAATTGTGACTTGAACATCACGTTAGCTATGCCGCTTACCATCAGGAGATAAGAATTAAGAGATGGCGAATGGAAGAACTTCTGATTAGAATTAAGAGATGGCGAATGGAAGAACATTCTTGATTTCTTCTTTTAATTATGACACAATTTGATCACAAATGCCGAAAGCTATGGCTAAAAGCCACAATACCAAAATCACAATTAGCCGAAAACACACATCATTACTCTTGGGTGGACATCTAAAATTTTGCTCGCAAAGTCAATTTTGCTTATTTTGGAATAGTTGGAATTTGCTTTCCTCCAAACTTTTTTTCTTTACCAAGTTTTGTTTTGTTTCATGAAAAATAACTTCCATAAAAACGTTTTCTTAATTTTCTAGCGTTTGGTTCACGGAATATAAACAGGTCATGGAAAATATTTTCTCCCCATGAAAAAAAATAAATAAATTCAAAAGTGAGGAAAATATTCTCTCTCATCTTTCCTCCCTTAACTTTTTCAAATTCATTTTATTTTTATTTTTTTTTAAATTCTTAATTTCATAATTATTTAATTATTTTTATTCTAAATAATTTTAATTTTTTTACTTTTTTCTTTTCCTTTTATTTTTTTCTTTTCTTTTTTTTTTTTTTCTTTT
>JANUWG010000332.1:0-12649 GCA_025175695.1 Eugenia klotzschiana
GATGGGGGCAGTCCACATCACTCTACGAGACCCACACAAGCAGAGCGGGACGACGGCTAATCGCTGGACACTGACTGGCCCAGTAGGAACCCAAGAGAGAGATGGATATTCTTGCTGCACTTGATCAAATCAAATCAATAAAGTCTAGACATGCGACTGTGGACGTAGATGGAATGCTTGAGGTTCTACAACGTACATCTACTGCAAAGGAAAAGAAGCTGGAGGAAGACGATGAAGCGCTTCTCAAATCAATAGTATTCCATACCTTCAAAGGTTTCGTCCGTAGGATCAAAAAAGATGATTCTGAGGATGAGGAAGATCTGATTCCACTTTTTGCTAGTAATGAAGAGTCAGTGAACACTACTCTCAAGAAGAGGAAACTTTCTGAGGAATTTTTTGACAAGCCAACAGGTTCATTGATAAAAGCTACTTCCTCTGCCAATTTTTGTGGTAAAGAAAGCTGCTCCAACCGACGACATCTGTGCTAAATTTGAAAAGACTAAACAAGATGTACCAGACAAGACTAGTGGGCTGAGCATTGGGCTACAGCCACTTCTTCAAAACTATGGAAGTAGTGATGATGATGATTGAACTATGGTTTAGTTGCAAATGGTATTATTTATTTTCTCGCTGTAATGAGCAGAAAACTTTTTGATTCCATCTCGATTGTAATTTCTGACTGAAGGGAAATACATGCGAAGTGTTTTTTGATGGATTTTTTTTTTTGTACGGTCCAAAAGTTTTAACCGTAGATGATTGCGTAATTTAATATTTAAATGTTTTAACACTCTCCCTCACACATAGGATGAACATAGGCTTAATTGGGAGGCAAATAGGGGATTTCGAGAGATTTGAACTCTTATGGTACCGTGTAGAAAGTCTAACCCAAAAATTTAAACCATTAGATGAAGGCTAATATTTAAATATTCTAACAATGTGTACGCAAAAATGCAAAGATGCTCATATACAAAAATATTTGAGCATAAAAGCTAGAAAGTTGTTAATAGTAAATTCTAAAATGATGAATTCGCGTACGTTTTGGAGCTGGATGCGTCAATAAATGCATCCGAAAATTTTTCGCAAATATCCTGAGATCGGTGCAACTAATTTCTTACAGAACAGGGTAAAGAACCGAGAAAATGGTATTTTGATTTCACCAGTCCTTTGAAAAGTTCTAGTCCCATCTAAAGTTTGAGAGATCTTTCAACTTGATAAATAAGTTGTTATTTTCCTTCCAATTGTCCACATCAAGCACTCCTCATAAAGAGTTTGGCTCAAATGGTTATACGCTATGTCATTCATAGATGGAATTAGAGCTGAGGACTTTCGGTGTGTTTATACAACTTAATGGTACTGTTGCAATGTTACTTACCTTACAGACTCTGCTGTTGCGGTTTTGCCTCACTGCGCATGCTGACGATAAAAATCTCTGTCAAGGGATGCCAAACATATTGGGAATCTAGGACGCACAACAAATTATTCTAATCAGAAGTTGATTTCTCGCATGTCCATTCGCCTCCCCTCAGCGCCTTGGTGGCTTCATTTTCAAGGGAATAGAAAAGGCCACCTCGCATCAGAAGATTAGGCTCTCAATGCCTCGTGACTACCGGCCTCGCCTGCCTTCGTTTTTAAGAGAAGGGGAGAGGCTGCCTCGTATCAAAAGATCAGACCCCTTGATGCCTCGTGACTACCGACCTCGCCTCAACTTGCATCCTCGCTCGCCTCGCCTCAGGTCGCTTTCTTCAAAGGATAATGGGTGGTAGTAGCTCATTAAGTAAAGATGGACAGCGAAGCTCATCCTATGAAAACTGAAAGCAAAAGAGAGAAAGACACGAGAGGTTCATGAATGGAGAAAACATTTGGAATGCTGTGATGTACAGATGTGAGAGAAAGTAGAGAGAGGGTTGTCGTCTTCCCGAGAGAGAGAGAGAGAGCGCGTGGGAGGGGGAGGGGTGTGAGGAAAGCTTTACATTTCCCTCGTTTATGACTGACAGCGACCCCAACGTGTCCCAAAAAACTAATATTTCCTTCCTACCCTCCCTCATTTTTTTTTTCATTTCCTCTTAATATATTATCTCTTGAATTATAATAATACAAAAATATTTATTTATTATACAATGTGTCCCAACGTGTCAAAATTTTTTATATTTTGAGAAATCACGTGTCGATGTATCGTGTGCACATCTTTGCTGGGAGAGGAGCTGTCTTAATGATTTGGAAACCTCACTCTCTGGCGAGATGCCACTTCAGTGTACATTTGCTCCACTGCCCCATTTAGAGTTGTGTCCCGGTATTCCTTACACATGTTATGATACCCAGTACGGCTCTGATATCGCAGCCAGATACCATAATTGTTGATCTTTGTGGGATTCTTCTCAAATATCTGGGAATGCAATTAACAAATATGAGTTAAGTGTTTCGACAAGTATATTCAGTAATAACGGAAATGCAAGGCATGAAGCTCTTCTCCCATAAATAAATAGCACCAAACAGAGCTCAGGGAACAGAATGAATATGAGTAGAGATATTTAGTTTAACTTCAGTGGTAAAAAAAAATCCAACATCAATCGACCAGAAGTGGTACGCACTTGCTAACTAGAGTGCTAACCAGTAGTCTGAGACAAAATCGCGGGAGACTGATGTGCTCAGACAGGCCACAAGTCCAAACAGAAATGTATTATGCTTGATGCTATGCTACACTCTTCTTGATTATAACTTAGTCATGGACTCGGACGTACATAAATATTATCAATGGCCCTCTCAAATGCTTCAGAAAGACACTGACATGATGAATCTTGGATGATGTGATCAAACAATTTTTATTCAAAAAGCACAAAAAGGAAGAGCGTTTGTGAAGCAGCAAATAAAGCTTTTCACTCCAATTACACTACCACCTTCAGATGAAGCAAACTTAAATATTCCAAAGAACAGCCTCTTCTTCTCAGACATAAGGCGAAATTAAACCTAACCTAATAAAGAAAACAAATGACTGATATCTAACACTTCTCATCACCTTGGTGAGACAAAGGCGACACTATTCAACCCTCACCGTCAAAATGGTCAGCACTCTCCTAAAGATATGTGAACTTTGTGAATTTTGTCATCCAGATGACAGCCCAGCATCCACTTAAAAAGGTTACAGACTAACTTAGACTTAAGCAAAGCAGATACCAAAAAAGAGGTCATTTTCAAAACAAACATGAATTGGAGCTAAAGTCAACAATGAGCTTAGGCTTAAAAGCAAAAATACATTTGAAAAACCAATTACTCTAACCAGCAACTAATCTCTTCTCTTCAAACATGAAAAAAAGGGGGAAAAGCACGACCAGTACCTCGTTGATGGCTAGAAGCTGTCCGTTGCTTTTCTTAACCTTCTTAACCTTCCTCAAGAAGTACCTGAATCAATTGGATCGTCCAAATAATTGGATCAAAGGCTTTCTTCTGAATCAATCAGCAACAAAACCCAACAATAAAAGTTGAATAACTCAAAAATCGCCTCTCTCGGTGTAATGTAACCTAATTAAACAGCCTCCGCGCCCCAATCAAGCACTTAACAAGATGCAACATTCGGAAAACATACTTTGCCTACTCTCATCCCTCAGATAAATGAAGCTAACCTCAAAGCAAGCGAGCAAATCGTCGACGTCGTGGAGGAGGAAGAGGAGAAGCGGCGACTGCGAGTTCGTTCGGCTGCTCCGAGTATCCCTCGCTCGTTCTATGAAGAAGGGTATAAGAATCGCGGGGATGGGAGGAATCCTAACACGAAAGTGCCCTACTGGGCCTACACAAGGCCCATGAAGTGTGAGCCCAGTAGTAATGTAACTGGATCTGAGAATCCAAGACTACTGTATTCATATCCATATTTTTTAGAACATTTAAATGAAAAGGCTGTCACTAGATTTAGCATTTCATTAATACACGGACTAACAGTAAAATATTATTATTGTGAATATGATAATATATAATCTACTTAATTTGATGAGTTCCCCATCGTCTTCTCCCAAAACTTAGATACCGGGAACCCGAAAAGAAGATTCTTTATAAACTGATATTGATAATAACAACATTTTTGTTGACTAATTACTTTAAGTGATGTAAGAGATCATTTTTGGAAAAATATTTTTCCATTTATTCATCTTTCGTGAAAGCGATTTCTCATGTTCCACGTGACAATACCACTTTCGATGTATCTTGTCCTAATTTGCTCGTTGATCTATTGAAATTGGCTGATCAAAAGAAAGTTCCTTTTGTAGAAAACACACTCTGTCTACCATAGAGTGATTGTGACCTTGGTGTCAAGCAAGACTCGACGCCATTTGATCAACCACGCGAGAGGAGCTCAAGTCATGGAAGAAGGAGAAGAAAGTGTTAACAACGAAGGGTTTTATTGGTAGGCGACGCAATAACATTAGAATAAGATTGAAGATGCTTGTTCATCTAGTGGAGTTTTTGCAAAGTCATTTTTTGTTTTCGGGAAAATGAATGATTAATACTATCGTCCATATCGCGAAAAAAATTAATAATGAAAAATGTTTTCCTCATCGACAACAATGCATGTCTAAACATTATCGTTGATGGTGAAAATACTTTTTCGTGCATTCATTTTTATAAAGTGATATAGGAGATTATTTTTAGGAAAGTGTTTTTTAAATCATTCATTCTCCACGAAATAAACGGAGTTAAAATTGGATGAGCCAGCAACTCGAATTATCCACTAGTGGAAAATTTAGGAAGAACAATGGCAGCAACATATAGGATGATCGGATGCGGAGATCCCATGTATTTGTGATTTACCGCCGCATCCAGTGAAAATCACAAGCGCATTTGAGGGATTGCCATCGCCACAAAAAATAATAGAGTTTTGAGGATGGTATCTGAGATCTTCGTTCGTGATTACGTGGAAGTCAAAGAGGGGAGAGGTCCGGGAACTCCACGGATATCGACATAGTTCTGACACGAGGAGTTTAGAAATGAGTATGATCCGCGTCGTGCACCGGTGGTGATTTTTACGAGTTCAACGAGCGTTGTAAGCAAACTTCTGAAAGGTTAAAGTCGGGTAATTTAGTCGCGACGTATCTTGTGGGGATGGATTCTTCGACTATTAGCAGCTCGATAGGTGAGATCATAATGATGAACTCGTCAACTTCGACTGAATCGTGGGTGTTGGGTTTCCCCAGGCACGTACGGACAAAAACAATCATATCACGTACAAATAGTGGAAGCGAAACATTCCCGTATGCTCAATCTCCTCAGGGTATCTCGTGCGTTTTAATAAAAAATCTAAACATCGTACCACCGAGCTCGAGCCGAATTGGTTCACGTGTTCTCCAGCCCCACAAGTGTGGGGCCTCTAGTTCTGGCACATCACCAATCACGCGTTGACGGAAGACGAAGCTCACGAACGTCCATTCCTCAATCGTGCTGGTAACCTTTGAGAAAACGATGAACGGAGCTTTTCTTGGCATCACGAACAATCTCACGACCCTCAAAGTGTTTTGGACGAAATGAGAGTTCGAAACTCTCTAGTTTCATCACGAGAATAGCACGAGAATTATACACGGACGGGTGAAATCACAGGGAATCAAAAGTGTTTGAACCTTAACCCCTAATCCCCTATTTATAGGGGTTGGGTAAGGGCTAGGGGCAGATAAAATTGCCGCCCCTTTGACCGTGGTTAGGCGGCGAGGCCAGCCGGCCCCACCCACAAGGGCGGCAACGGCCAACCAACGATGCCTGGCTAGCCGTGCTGCACCACTTTTCCGTCTAATCGTCGTTCTCGTGTTAGGCGATCCTATCTCCTTGTTTTTTGTGCAATCTTATCCCTTTGTCTTTATCGGATAACAAACCTTATCCGTTTGACTCTAATGGATAAGAAACATTATCCTTGACTTTGGATAAGAAATCTTATCCCTTAAACTTTCTAAGGATCAGAAAACCTGTTGCGAAGCTTAATATTATGAGGGTATTGTTGTCTCTCGCAGCAAACCTGGACTGGCCGTTGCATCAGTTTGATGTGAAGAATGCATTTTTGCATGGGGATTTAGAGGAAGAAATCTACATTGACGTGCCACCTGGGTATAGTTGTGTCACTCAACCCAAGATGGTGTGCAAATTGGAACAATCATTGTATGGGTTAAAGCAATCACCATGCTTGATTTGGTCACTTTAGTTTTGCAATGAAAAACTATGGGTATTCTCAAAGTAACTCGGACCACACTTGTTTCTGAAGCAATGTGAAGGTAAGTAATGGCTTTGATTATATATGTAGGTGATATGGTTATCACAGGAGATGACCTTGAAGAGATTTCGAGACTCCACGAGAAGCTAGTGGAAGAGTTTGAGATGAAGAATCTGGAAGGGTTGAAGTATTTTTTAGGCATTGAAATGGCCAGATTGAAGGGAGGTATTTTCTTGTCTCAGAGAAAGTATGTGTTGGACTTGTTGGCTGAAGTTGGAATGTTAGAGTGCATGCCCGCTGACACCCCTATAGTTCAGAATCATAAACTTGGGGAGTATCCATATCAGGTTTTGACCAATAAAGACAGATATCAAAGGTTAGTGGGCAGACTGATTTATTTGTCACACACTCGTCCTGATATTGCCTATGCTATAAGTGTTGTGAGTCAATTTATGCATGCACCGAGTGAGGATCATATGAATGTTGTGACTCAAATTCTGCGTTACTTGAAGTCAACTCTTGGAAAAGGTTTGTTCTTTGCAAAGAATGGTCATCTTGAGGTGGAGGGATTTACGAATGCGGATTGGGAAGGCAATATCTCGGATAGGAGGTCTACGTCTGGATATTTCATGTTTGTGGGGAGAAACTTGGTTACATGGAGGAGCAAAAAGCAGAAGGTGGTAGCCTTGTCCAGTGCTGAGGTAGAATTTAGAGGGGTAGCCAAAGGGTTGTGTGAACTACCATAGCTCAAGAGGTTGATGATGGAACTTGGATTCCCATCGAAATCTGAGATGACATTGTTCTATGATAATAGAGCAGCAATTGACATTTCTTACAATCCGATACAACATGATCGAACCAAGCACATTGAAGTTGACAAATATTTTGTAAAGCAAAATTTGGATGCTAAGGTGGTTCGGTTTCCCTTTGTCAGGTCTAAAGATCAGTTGGCATATATACTTACTAAGGCAGTGTCGAGTAGAGCCTTTCACAGCGTTCTTGTCAAGTTGGGTATCAAAGAGATCTTTTCACCCACTTGAGGGGGAGTGTTGACAAGAGCTTTGAATTAGAGCTAATTTAGAAATATGTCATATTTACTTCCTTTTTTGTCTCCTGATTAATTTATCTCTTGATAAAGAAGATTCCTAGGGTTTGTGTCCTTTGTTGTGTGTGTGTGTAAATATATATAGCTTTGTAAATTGAAGATTGAAGAAAGATATACAGAAAATTGAGGAATGATTTTTTCCTCTAAAACTCTCTGCGTTAACATGAAGCCCATATGGGTGAAGTATTATTACGTGTTTCTATTACTAATGAACACGTTACTAAATCGTAAAACGTAATAGACATACTAACTTCTCATGTCCGGACTAATGTGAGTATCAAATAAACAATCACTTTTAGTAACTTGTTTTTTTTTTCTTGTTTGTACTCATTAAACCTTATAACTAGTGATATACTAGTATGAGGTCGGAACACGTGATCAACGCGTGGGACATGTTGTTGACAAGCATGTCAAGGGAAAAAAAAATTAAGTTCGCCAAGTCAAAGCCGACACTCAGAAACCATCAATAGCAAGCTAACACAGAGGCCTTTCCACTAGAAAATATACCTCACTTCAACTTTGCACTTCAACCTAGCCAAATAGTCAAAAGAAGTAAGCATTCATGTCTCACCCTTGGCATTTTAAAAAGCCACCATACTTGCTATCCTTACTAGGCAGTCGATCGGAGACTCCTTCCTTCTACTTGTAATTTTCTAGGTCTTGTTCTTGGCTTCTTAAAGAGACTTCATGTTTCTCTCTTTTCCTCACCACCAATATGGGACTCATGAGGATATAATATGAGAATAAAAACATATAAGCCAACCTGAGATTCCATAGCTGCTTTCACGGCCGACACCCTACATCTCTCGGTAGCCTCAGCTTTCTTTAGTTGCCGGTCAACTTCAAAGAGCAATGCTCTCATAATCATCAGCTCCATTAGCCCCATTGAATGTATGCATCAGCCCCATCGAATGTAAGTTTTTTAGGAACTCGCTTGCTATTGTGAATTGACTACTGCCAGAAGAATCCGCCTTCCCCATGTTGAAACCATTAGTAGAGAAATTCTTCCACCATGGAACCCCTCGCAGGCGACTTGCCTTGTCAGAAGAGAGAGAGTGAAATGTAGAAGAGCCATCCGAGAGAGAAAATATCATTCAGTTGCTCATCCAACTTTGAAACTGCTTATCCATTATAAGCTCTATTTTGGTTCAAATTAATTTGAATGATAGTGTAAAAAACAATAAACTAACAAAATGAGATTGGGTGGCGAATGCTAATAAGTGTATTTTGATAGAATTTTATACATACATCGGCTATGCAGTGTGGTGTCATTTTATAATACAAGCTAGGGTTACAGAATTAATGAAGCGCACAATTATGATCTCTTCTCTTTAGAAAGAATTGATCTTGCTTGATGAGTAAGTAGTGGAGAGATTGTAGCTGACGGAGGTTGTGCTTGATGAGCAAGTGATTGAGAAATTGTAGCTATTAGAGATTGTGCTTGATGAGCAAGTGATGGAGAAATTGTAGCTGAATTAGGACACGTCATAGTTTCCTTTGACACCCCCTGCAAGCTGATGTGGCAAAACGCACAGTAAGCTTGGACTGTAGAAGTTGAAAGCAAGCCGTGAAGAGCCCTTTGGTGAAGATATCGGCAGGTTGATCGGTAGTGAAGATGTACTTGATGAGCAATTGATTTTTGGTGACTCATTCTCGCACAAAGTGGTAATCAATTTCCACGTGCTTTGTCCAAGCATGAAAGATGGGATTCCCTATCAAATAGATGGTTGAGATGTTGTCACACCAAAGAACCGAAGGGCCTTGCCAAGAGACACCGAGATTGCGGAGGAGAGCCTCGATCAAAATGAGTTTAGCAATTGTGTCGGCTAAGCTTTTGAATTCTGCTTCTATGTTGGATCAAGCGACCGTCCGTTGCTTATGGGAACTCCATGAGATGATATTTGAGCCATGGAATATGCCAAACCTGCCAACTGACCGTCTTGTGCCATGGTCCCCTGTCCAACCTGTATCTGTAAACGCATGAGGATAGAAATTGCGACTGCGGGTAAAGAGTATGCCATGGTGATGTGTGCCGTGAACGAAGTGCAATATGCATTTAACAAACTGCCAATGGATATCTGTAGGTGCATGCATGAACTAACATGCAGTGTTGACAGTGAAAGCAATGTTAGGTCGAGTGAGAGTAAGATGCTGCAATGCACCCACGGTACTATGATAAAGTGTCGGGTTTGAGAACAGCTCGCCACAATGGATAGATGGAACATCTGAGCCTGTTACACATGGGGTGGTGACAGGCTTCGCATCCTGCATTTTTGCTCGGGCAAGAAGATTCGCTGCATATTTTGTCTGGTGAAAAAGAATACCATCCGAAGAAAATAATGGAGTTTACCCAAGTCTTTGATATCAAATTCTTTTTGTAGAGACTCCAAGAGAGCAGACAATGGTGCTATAGGGGATCCTGTAAGAATGATGTCGTCGACATAGACGAACAAAAAGATACTAAATTGGCTTGTATGCAGTATAAGCAGTGATGAGTCAGCGGTGGAAGCTACAAAGCCATAGAGATGAGAAAATTATTGAGACGTTGGTGCTAGGCACGAGATGCTTGTTTCAAGCCATAGAGAGATCATTTTAGGTGGCAGACATGATGAGAACGGTGGGGATCAACGAAAACTGGTGGTTGATCCATGGATATTTCTTCGATGAGATGATCATGGAGAAAAGAATTCTTGACATCTAACTGTCGGAGTTGCCAACCCCGAGAAAATACAACCGCGAGGACTGTGCGAACCGTGACACGTTTCGCTACTAGATTGAAGGTTTCATGATAGTCGAGTCCCTGTTGTTGATGAAATTTCTTTGCGAGTAATTTGGCCTTGTATCGTTCGAGAGAGCCATCTGCACGAAGCTTGACCCGAAAGACCATTGCAACCAATAGGCTTACAGTGCTAAGGAGATTGTATAAGCTCCCATGACTGATTTTTCAGCAATGCGGTGTACTCTTCAGCCATAGTTGCCTGCCAATTCAGGCCTTTTACTGCCTGAATGTAACATGATGGTGTGGATGGGACTGCTACCAAAATGGTGAGTGTATAGGTGTGATCCTTTTACATATGTCGGCGGGGAACGGTACTGTCTCGAAGTCTGGTCACCATGGGGTGAGCGGGTGGCGCCAGTAGTGGTGGAGGACTGATAGCCTGCTGGATTGTGGTCTGTGGGCTAGTTTTAGTGGCAGGAGACGGCACGTCTAGTTGCAGTTGGAGAGATACTGAGTGGGAGGTGGTAGGATTGCTATGTACATGTGTTGACATGTGGGATGCATCAATCCTCGGCTCTTGCATATGTGAATCAACAGGTTGCAAATGCGTCATTGGGGCAACATAAAGAGGTAACTCCAATGATGCTGGTGGGGACACATTTGATGATACGTCGATGACTGGAGTAGCAAATTAAAAAATAGTCTCATCAAAGATGGTGTCTTCAACTATATAGAACCATTGTTGTTGTGGAGAATGACAACGATAGCCCTTGATACCTGAGGGATATCCGAAGAAAATACACTGATGTGACCTGAGCTCCAATTTGTGCTTGGCATAGGGTTGTAGGTTCGGGTACACAGTACAACCAAAAACCCAAAGGTGCTCAATGGATGATGCGGCAGAAAATAATATTTCCCAAGGGCAACGCTGCTGCATAATGGGAGTAGGCAATCGGTTAATAATGTAAACTGCACTTTCAAAAGCAAAATCCCAAAAATAAGAGGGAACAGATGCATAGTGCATCATAGCCAAATCGACCACATGTTTGTGTTTGCGCTTGGCCGAACCATTTTGAAGGGCCAGGTGAGGATAGGATGTTCAGTTATAAATGCCACACTCTTGTAATAATTTATTAAAGGACACAGAAAGAAATTCTTCGACACAATCACTTTGGATAACTTTAACTCGGGTATTGAGCTGGTTTTCAACAAAGTTTAGAAATATTATGAAGATATGTAAAAATTAACCACGAGAGTTGAACACATAAATCCAGGAAAATTTGGAGTAATCATCAATAAAACAAACATAATATTTATTGCTTTGATGAGACGTTACAGGAGTTGGCCCCCAAATGTCAAAATGAACTAAATCTAGGGAGCCGTGGACCTATGAAAAGTGGGAGGACGAGGATGACAATGACTCTTACTAGACGCACATGTCGAGCAAGTTGGTTGAACAACTGACGACTTATTCAATATGCAACATGGCCTAAACGGTGGTGCCAACAAAAAAGAGAGATGGATTGAGGCAAGTAATAAACTGAAGGAGAAAACTCGGACTGTCCTGATAGTTGATAGAGTCCCTGATTAAGGTTCCCTTGGAAGATAATCTTCCCTGTAAGGCGGCACTTCACAAAAAAACAATTAGGTGAAAAATGAAATCACAATTGTTTTCCTGTGAAAATTGACGAACAGAAAGTAATTTTTTTTTTTATAGAGGGAACAACTAGGACAGTAGACAAACGAAAATTTTGGGAAACAAGAGTACCTATATGGGTTATCGGGAGGCTAGACCCATTACCTATGGTAACATGTTGGTTGCCTGTGTAGGGCTGAAGAGAAGACAATCGAGAAAGGTTGTTTTCCCTGGAATCTGGATACCACGGGTCCGAAAATACTAACGATGGTGGTGGAATTTCAGCAATGTAAAGCTGTGGTGCAGAGCCTAAAGATTGCGGTAGAGCCCACGATCACAACACACATTGGGTCGGTGACCAAAGTGATTGCAGAGTGGACATCAAACATTGTCCCTCCTTTGATTTCTATAATTGCTTGCATTTGGTGAGTAATTTGGGATTGGATTTTGTGGGCCAAAGTGCTACTCACTTCGCGAAAATTATTGCCTAGGCCGTGGTGACCTGTCCACACGAGAAGGAATCTGTTGTGGTGCTTGGTGTGTTGTCCACTTTATGAACACTGCTAGAGTGGAAGTGATGGACTCAAGCAACTCAAGTCGCACCTCATGAGCCAAGAGCAGCCCGTGTATAGACTCACATCTAAGGGATTGGTACTAACGTTGAACAGAGATCGACCTTGCTAAACTTTGATATTCCGCTCCAAGCCCCTTGAACAAGTGAGTTTGATATTCTTGTGAAGAGTTCTCACCAATTGAAGCAAGTTGATCAACAAGGAAGGTTGCTTGTTGTAGATATTCCGTGATTGTTTGATTTCCCTTACGGAAAGTGTAAAGTTGCATTGGTAGATGTGTGGCACAAGCACTGTTACGAGCTGCGTATGATTGAGCTAAGAAGGATCACATGGCTACTGAAAAGCCTAAATTAGAGAGCTGTGCAACGATGTTGTCAGCTATAGAATTGAGAATCCACCCCAAGGCAATTTGATCTCGGGTAAACCATGTTTCATATGT
>JANUWG010000333.1:0-12649 GCA_025175695.1 Eugenia klotzschiana
GCTTAAGCATCGCCGCACGGTTGCAATCTAACAAACGGCGAATACCCAGGCCCCCTTCCTCTTTAGGTCGGCATACATCCGCCCACGGAACTTTAGCCCCTCCCACCCCAAGATCAGGGCCTTTCCATAGGAATTGTCGAAGAATCAATTCAATACGAGCAAGCACCGCTTTGGGGAGCATAAAGACACTCGCCCAGTATATATGAATAGAATGCATGACCGACTTGATAAGCTGGAGTCGCCCCGCAAATGATAAAAACCGGTGGCACCAAGATTGAGCCCGCTTAGTGATCGCATTCACCAAGGCCGTGCAATCAGCTTTGCTTAGCCTTGTGGCAATAATAGGAACGCCTAGGTAGCGAAAAGGCAACATACCTTCATGGAAGCCGAAGGATGATAATATTCGATTCTTGGTGTCATGGGAACCCCCCGAGAAATATATCTCACTCTTGCTTGTGTTAGGTTGTAAGCCTGACCAAGAGGAGAATTTGAGGAGTCCATCCCTTAACAATGTAGTCAATGCCTCATTTGCTTCCGCAAAGAGGAGAACATCATCCGCAAAAAACAAATGGGATAAACGGGAAGCTTTACATCAACAAAAGAATTTAAAGCCAGGGAGACGCGTCTGACCATTAAGAATACCCGAAAAGATCTCGATAGCCAGAGTGAATAGATAGAGAGACATAGGGTCCCATTGCCGAATACCTCGTCCACTAGGGAAGAAGCCATGCAATTCACCATTTATAGAAACAGAGAACATCGAAGAAGTAACACAAACCATGATCCAACGGATGAACATAGTTGGAAAACCGAAGGCTTGAAGAACCAGCTCAAGGAAGTTCCAATCCAACGTGTCATAAGCTTTCTGAAAGTCTACTTTGATAGCACATTTTGGAGAATAAGGGACATGATGGAAGTCACTGAAAAGCTCCTGAGCAAGTAATATATTGTCGCTAATGCGTCGGCCCTTCACAAAAGCACTCTGGGAGAGGTCAATGATAGAAGGGAGAACACGTGCGATTCTGTTAGCAATGATCTTAGTAATGCATTTATAGACTGTATTGCAACAAGCAATTGGTCTGAAATCATTCATAGCCGAAGCATTAGGGACTTTAGGAACCAATGCAAGTATGGTTGTATTCATTTCCTTGAGAAGTATACCCGAAGAGAAGAAATCCCTGATGGCCGAGATGACCGAGGGGCCCACTGTGTCCCAAGTCGCTTTATAGAAGTCCACCGAGAACCCATCGGGACCCGGTGCCTTACCCTTAGCAAGGAAGAACATTGTGTTTCGAATTTCAATATCAGTGACAGTACGTGACAAAGAAAGGATCTGATTATCATCAAGAGTCCTAGAAATCACTGAGCTGCGATCCTGGGTAGAGGGCCTTACCGAAGGGGGCCGAGCAGCCAACAAATCATGGAAATAGGAGATAACCCGCTGATGGACCAGCGGTGGGTCAGTGAGCATCACACCAGCGGAGTCCGCAACTGATAAAATTCGATTGGTAAGGTGTCTCTTCTTAACAGAGTGATGAAAATACCTTGTGTTAAGATCCCCTTCCTTGAGCCAATTAATGCGAGACTTCTGTCTGAAGAAAGACTCTTCATTAAGTCGAAGACCAGAGAAAGTCTGCAGCTGCCTTCTTTCCTGAGCTGCTAGCTCTTCATTGAATGGGTCAAGAGTAAGAGCATTTTGAAGCGAGGTTAACGCTTCCCTTGCAGCGGAAGTGCGAGCTGATATGTCAGAAAATTCATCCCTATTAAGCTGCTTGAGGCGGGTCTTAAGCAGCTTGAGACGCCGGCAAAGCATAAACATGGAGGTTCCAAACATGTAAGTGTCCCAAACCTGGGAAACCACAGAATTGAACGAAGGATGAGACATCCAGTAATCAAAAAACTTGAAGGGCTTCCTTGATCTCAGAGGATAAGCAATTCGGATAATCATGGGGGTATGATCAGATACTCCCGGGGGCAAAAATGAGGCTTCAGAATTGGAAATATGAGACGTTGAAGTAGATGTACTCAATATAGCAATGCGATTTGTTTTTCCAATTCGACTATTTTCTGTTTGTTTGCTCAGTTGTCTCAAGGAGAGATAACACTGAAAGGACAAGTCTACCCTTATTCTAGTTCTCCAGATAGATTATAGTAATTTTTAAACTCCTTTTCAGTGGCAGAGGGTTAGTTGTTAACAATCAACTGCACATCTTGTGTGACATCTTCAGTCATTATTGCTGGAATATCTAGCTGTGGTTTCCCATATCTTAATCAAACCCAAGGAAGATCCACTTATTCATGAATACAATCAATTAGTCCTTCTCTTTTAGGTCCTGTGTTCATCAGAAGATCCTGGAGGCTTGTTAGATCATATGAAAAAGTTCTAAAGAATGGGTTATGAGAAATGCATTCTTATTAATTCTCATCTGATTTATGTGTTCTTGGGTTTCTTGTTAGCTGGAGGTCAATGTCAACATCAATTACAATGCTCAAGAAGGAAGGAGCACAGCAGAGTTGAGTATCTGCTCAAAACCTTGTTATAGCAACCTTTTCCTGAGTTTACATTGATCAATCACTGTTTTGCGTGAGGCCATGGAAATGAAACTGAGCATCTGGGTGTTGGAGAAGGGTCTTAAAATGATAGCTTTCTGATAATGCTATTCACTGAAAATTATGTCATGCCTGCCTTGTGTATTTATTTCTTATCCTTTCTTTCTTCTTGATCTCTTTCCTTCGTAAAGGAAGGTTTTTGTGACTAATCAATATGAATTCATTTTTATGAGAGTGCTATAATTGGAAGCTATGCCCTTTCTTAACATTCTTACAGAGGCATGTGAAAATAACTATATAGGTTTTGTGGATTTCCATTTTGATGGCGTCTCAAACACTTTTTAGGGACATACATATACTTATGAGCCATTGTGAACTGTTATCTAAGTGATGCACAACACACCGTTTGAAATGGAATTGAGAAGTAATGTGTGATGGTAATCCGAACTAAATTTGTCAGAAGTCAGAGCTCTGATCTCATGACATACTGCTGGCTGATGCAAAATCTGTGAACCTCGGTAAACGAATCAGACAATCTAAGATACTGCCAGCCAAAAGCAAGAAGCCACGGTTTCCCTATTTATTAGCACATATGCTGCCTCACTTTACAAGCTCATTGGGACGCAATAGTATGTGATTTGGATTATGCGGATGACTGTTTCATAGTCACGTCTTAATTTCAACCACTACACTAGAGCATCGGCAGTGAACATAAGAATGTGCTTAATGCCATCGATCTGATCAATATTATCTGTTTGTACAGGCAGGTGACACTACTTTGAAAGGAAAGGCTGCTTGTACGAAGTTCACAAGGATCAGCACCAATGGAACTCATAGCATTGTCCTCTGTGAACCAGTCACCGGAAGAACTCATCAGGTAAGGCAATATGCTGCTCAAGGATGCAAATATCATGTTGAGAGTCTGATGCTTCTTTTTTCTATTCCATAAGCAGTGAACCTTCCTTGGTTTTTTTGCCTGAATGTAGCCTAAGGTCAATTACATGCGTGCATAGATGTACCCACACATACAAGAAGGACATTGCATTTACTGTTAACTTCTTGAGTTATGTGCTATTTCTTTTCTGTACTCTTATCCCTCCAAAAACCCTGTCTTGCTCATTTTGTAAGATACTTTTCCTTCCTGCTTATTATATACCTCTCTAGATTTGGTTAAGCCCACCTGTGTTTAATACCTTTCAATTTGTGAGGTTTATCTGATATATGCTAGTACTTGCAGTACTTTCTTCTCTCAACCCTGCTCTTTATGTGCAGATACGAGTCCATTTGCAGTTTTGTGGCCATCCAATTGCGAATGACATGCTTTACCTTTCTGAACAAAGGACCAATCCTTCAGCTGAGGGAATGGCTGCTGATAAAGCTGCTGGTTTGTCATCAGACTCCAATGTTTCTGATGCCTGGCAGAATGAAAAGGAAGAGGAGCCTTGCATTGAATTTAGTACCGACCCTATGTGCACGAATTGTCCGAATTTAGCTCCAAAAGGGCGAGTATTCCTCCTCTTTCCCATCTTGGGCACTTGTCTTTGCACATATTCTTTCTTCCGCACCCTTGCCTTCGTATGTACCATAGAGAACCTAAGATTTGATTTCTGAGTTTCTGCAAAATGCAGATGTGATGGGAATGGGGAGGCATTGTGGCTGCACTGCATACGATATTCTGGACCTGGATGGATCTATGAGTGCCCATATCCAGATTGGGCATCCCTTATCTAGCCTGGGAATATTCTAAATTTTCATCTCGAGGCTGTTCTCTAAATTTGCTTGAAAAATGTAGCAAGTTCACAGTAATGCAGCTATTTACTTTGCCAAAGAGCCTTGGGAGAATCTGATACAGTGAGAGGCAATTGCAAGTTTGCAAATTGTTTTGGCTACCTCAATGGTGTATTCCATTGCCGAACGCATGCTCATAGGTCGTAGAGAAGAGAGCTTCCTCATCGGTGAAATTGCTAGCGTTAAAGTCCTTCATGTTTATAGGATGATGATCGACTGTTCATCCCCCTCGACAGAAGAAACATTGTGCTGTGACTCAATTCTTTTAGTGGCAGTCTGATTGAGGAACTACTTGCTGTTTACTTTCCTTTAGGGGGGAAGTTCCTCTGATCTCTCAGTTGAGTATTAGGGATATCTATGGTGTGCTGGGAGTAGGCTTCTAACTACGATATTGTGTAGTAACCGCGATGATGGTCCGGTTGAATCTGTGCCTATGCTATCCTTGGTGAGTTTATTACCCACTTGAGCAAACTTCTCATAAATTGAGTTGATGACTGAGTAAGAAGGGGACGCATTACGCAACCACAGTTATATTCTGATGAAGAGGCAAATTACCAAATGAATATAAAAGGGGCCTCCCAAAGTGTCTCGTATCTTGGCTCATGATCCAAACTAGCTGGATTTCAAAGGAAGAAAAATGTTTCATGAGCGGGCATCCAACTGGCGAAGAACCGAGAGTATCCAAATCTGTTTCTCAAAGAGTAATGCATCTGGTGACTGTACCATCAGGAAAACGAGTTAAAACATTCACGAACACCACTCAACCCTCCCAAGCACCTGCGCGCGCACGCATAGACTCTCTTCCACTTACATTTTACATAGCAGAAGCAACGAGTAAAGCTAAGCTAGGAGCTGCTGAAAAAAGGAAAAAAAAAAGCCTGTCAAACTTCAGATGGAGTGGCCACTGGTCCTTTATCAGAAGCTTCAATAAAGACAATGAAGCTTCTCTCGCCCTTCTCTTTGTCCTTGTCAAAGACGATGGTATTGATGTGGGAGGCAAAGGCGTGCGCATTGCAACTTTGCGTATCACAGCTCAGCTTCCCAACACTGGTATCATTCTTCTCCTCCTCCTCCATCGCTGTCATATTCCCCTTCCTGTATATGGCATGCAGTGCCATCTGAAGCACTCCAAAGATGACTCCCAACACGTTTGGACCCTAAACGTGCACGTACACGTCAAAATTGTTCATCCCGGGGAAAGAAAATAATATTGCCACACCTCGCCATCTTGATTTTAACAAGTAGATGAACAATTCATACCGCGATGTACAAGTCCTTGAGGAATAGGCCATAGAGGAGCCATGTCACAGCGCTGAGCGTGAGGAAGAACGATAAAGAGAAGGGCATGAACTCCGCGCTCTTGGTGTGTATCACCATTCTCTGCACGCACTTATATAAACTCACATGTAGGTCGAAACCTCAATGCATGTCATGCACAACTTCTGTCCCACATTAATATGCAAGATATGCATTCTCATGCATAAAAAAAAGAAAGGAGTGGCAAAGTGGTAAGTTACAATGACGCTTAGGGGAGCAGCGAAGACTGCAATGGAGAGCGCAACGCAAATCCACCCAACGAGTTGGACCCTCGTCGATCCCTTTGCCAAGAAGTGGGACAGCAAAAGAATGGAACAATACCCTCCAAAATTCAGCAGGATCAGCAGCCTCAGTGTCAGCATCTGCATCCAGTCTCCAACAATTAAGATACATTCGGGGTTCGGGGCGTTCCTCGCGAACAACGCTGTAAGCACGTACCCTGGCTTGTTTAGGAGCATATGCAAGGTAGAGACCAATGTAGATGGTCTCTATGACGCATCCGATCGAGTTGACCGTGATGAGTAGGAAAGCGTCGGACTCAGACTTGAGGGATGCATAGAACAGCCAAAGCATGGCGCTGAACAGAGAAACCACGTATGGAACCGATTCAAACCCTTTAGTCGACTTCCTCCTGCATACCCTACAAAATGTTGGCCTGCCAAAGAAGATTAAATAAGTCCAAACCTTAAATCGTCGTTGTGCATAGAGTGAGAAAGAGTCGAACTTGAGAAAGAGTTAAACTTACACTCGGGCCAAAAAGACCACAATGGATGTGATATTACCTACGACAAGAATCATCCCAAGGTTGACAAACGCGTCAAAACAAGTCAAGTCATTGTTTTCGTCTGATAGTAACTAGAAAAAAGTTCGATGATGTGGGTAAAGTACCTAGAACTCCAAAAGTGAGTACCCATGAATCGTCTGTCATGAAGATGGCCATCGTCCCACTCTCTTCCTCTCAGAACTGAAGATGTACAAATGTAAGATTTCGAAGCTGAAACAAATAAAGCTATGTTGTGGAAATTGTACTCACGTTGGCCTTGCAATTTATAGAGGAGACGGAACGCAAAATTTATGTTAGAATATAGAATGATTTATGATGGTGATTAATTGAGGAGATAATTGTCTAAAAAGTCTCAAACCTATTGTGTGGCCACTAATCAAGTCTTAAAATTTTCAGTTTGGCCAATCTAATATTAAGTCTTTTGACAATTTTTCAATGTAGTCATTAGGCCAATTTAGGCTGGAAATTGTTGACGTGGAGATCCAGTCAGTGATAGATGTCCTACGTAGCATGCCAGGTGGATGATGGTGGACGTTCTTAAATGACACGATATCATTTTGCAATTTTTTTTTCATATTCTACTATTCATCTTTTTCTTCGCCGATCGTCGGAGCCTTGGTGATGGTATGCAAAGGTCGCCGGCCACAGGCGAGGCCGACCCTGGCACTGGCCATCCCTCGCGAGGGCGTCGCGGCGTCGCCACGGGGGATTTTTACCTCAGAAACTAGAGGTCACCCGTTCGGATCTCATCAATTACTACAATCTACTTTGAATTCGATCCACATGCACAAGCTGAAGTCCTGAACCCATCCGATTTATGAAACTTGTAAAGCGTTTCATCGAACTTTCGAGCAATCGGGTCTCCTCGCTCGTAACCTTGAACCATCAAAACACATATGAAAAAGAAAGAAGTTATTGTTAAGGACGCGGCCACCACTTTTTCTTGGTAGATTCGCACATTCCCACCGCCTTTTCTTATGGTTTGCGCACGATTCATCTGCCTTTATCGGGATAATGAATATTAACAAGTTTGGGGTGTTGAAGTTTCTTACGAGGAAGGGCCATTTCTACTTATGTCTTGAGAAATACTTATGGGGGCATGCACTTGTGTCCACTCATCTCAATTTTGCCAATATTCCACAATGAAATGAAGAAGTCGACAACCTACGGTTTCAACCTGGTTGTCACATTTCGTGCGTTGCAAGGAATAAGATTTACGGGGGTTTCGTTCAAGTGCCCCGAAAATATTTGTGCAACAAATCATTATTACAAAATATAGCATTCTTCTTTTAATGAGGATTACATTTGCTGCGTAAAAGCTATAGCTAGATAAAAAAGAAAAAAGAAAAAAGACTCAACTGAAAACACCCACTAGGACCATCAATCCTTGTTAGAAATTTTCCTTTTTTTTTAAAAAATCTTGTTAGGAAATTTAATTTCATTTATTTGGTCAACTAACGCCTGGTGTTGACTATATCATCGATTTCCATCCTAAATTGGCTGGTGGGCTTATTAAAAAATCATCAATAGGTTTAGAATTACGTTGGCTAGAATTGAAAAGTTAAAAAATAAATTGGCTATTGTATAATAAATTTACTAATTTTTAGATAATTTTGCCATTGATTAAGTGATGTAATAATATGTAATCTAACGTGTATTACTATTTGATATGAAGTTGCCACGTCATTTAATATATCAATTATGTGTTATGGTCCTAATATCTTTTAATATTGTAAACGGAGATAATGGTCGCCTAATGATTGCAGGTGGTACGACAAAGGTGGTCGTGCGCCCGTAACGCCAGCACCTTATCAAGGCGTAATTCTATATTCGATACTTCATAGAACTTAAAAATTACGTGTACTTTGCCGCCAGATAGTTCCACTTCCACCCCGCTTGATCACGTGACCCCTCCTGATGAACTTAAGTTACGTAGCCGGATTTTTATGTGCTAAGTATACTAAAATTGATTTACCGAATTAATATATTAAGTGATATAATATTATAATAATTGACCGTGACCCACTTAATTAAATGCACACTTACTATCTGTTAGGTCACTTAGTATATCATTTATGCGGATCATGCACATAAATAACTCTCTTTAGAGTAATCACGACTTTTTTCAACCTTGCCGTAAAGTAAATGACTCTTGCATTCCCAATTCTTGAGCACAATATGATATCTTATTATCCATGCCTTTTAACTCATCTTTCCTCTCTTTTTCACTTGTTTGTTGGAAACTCTAGGAAGGGAGAAGATATCGCATGATACATATGGATCATGTGGAACGATATCTCTCTACGGTTCTGTAGATTGAATTGCAAGATCCGATTTTCTCTTTGTGAGTTTTATGAGTGAATTCTTTACGAGAGAATATGAAATTATATTTATCAGTTTAAAAAACACTCTTAACATGCGAGCGATTGTAACTATCTGATATGCCGATTATTAGTTGATTATTGCTACCGGTTCTCTCTGTGGAATTAGGTATCGACACTTGACTGAACCATCTGAATCTCTGGTGTTCTTCATTGTTACTCGTTTTTGCTTATTTGCATGGAGATTTCTCGTTGATTTAATCGCAAGATCGGCTAAGGTGTTCGCATTATATTACTAACATATACTTCAAACGTACACCGCACCCGCAGTTGCTTCAAAAGCCAAAAGCTTTTTTTCCGCAATCAACGACTCCTCCATTAATTTGGTCAATAACAACTCCCAATCAGAACATTCACACAAGCACGTGCAACCCCGCTAGGGAGATCACCTGGATTAGCATGAATATCTAAGGCCAAAAAGCGAAGCATATACTAATTAATTGCTAATTAAATATAATACCCAAAATGATTACATGAGAGTCGGAACATTGCCAGAAACTCTTATCATCTCTTATCCCTTCAACTTCAAGTGGCCATCCCATATCATAATTCCACACTCAACCTCGAACCTAACCCACCTTTAGGAGCTCTCCAGCTTTTTGGTGCACGAAACTTCAAATGCTAAAGCCATCAAATGATTCTGGGAGAAGAGTTCTTTGTCCAGGGGGTATAAAATATACATGTTGACAATGCTGACATCACAGTCAAAAGGGCCGCTTCAAAGAGCGCAATAATACCATTTGATTAATGCCTTTGATTAACCAGACGAACTCGAAGCGATGTAAAGCCGAAGTGATTTGCTATTCATAGCGAAAAGGGAAGTGCAAATTGATGCAGATTTTGGGGTCCGGCAAACCACGTGTCATCCGTTTTTGTGGACACGTCACTCCATGGGATGGGACGATGGGTGGGGTATGGGGATTGTACACGTCACTCCATGGGATGGATGGATGGATGGATGGGTGGATCAAGGTTATCTCCCCTTGACGTCTGTACTTTGCCAAATTTCCAAAACTGGCCAAATTGAGATCTAGATGCGACACCTGATTCATCCTCCCAATCCTTCGAACAATTAGAGTATACATCGATCCACATGAGATCTTCATAGAATGTATTAGGCCCTTTAATTTAGTATAAGCTAAAACATGCAACATATCCTAATGACCTCTATACGGTTATGTGATATTGCTACTAGAGCATAGCTTCTTGCTACAGGTAAGTATTGGGAAAAGCACCAAAAAAGTCACAAACTTAATCCATTAATACAAATTTAGTCCTAAACCGTTTAATGAAAGAATTACCAAAAAGTCCTAAATCTATTGCAATTATACCAATTCAGTCCTAATTTTTTTTTTAGCTAATTGAGTCATAACCCTTTTGAATTTGTGCCAATTAAATTTATCCGGTCAATTTTAACCGAAAATTGATGACGTGGACGTTAGCCCTTGCTCATATCTAGGCAAGGGTCACGAGCTCTTATCCAGTGGCCAATGAGGGCCGTGACCCCTGCCAGTGGTCGGTGAGGGTTTGCAGGCCTTCACCCAATGGCCGGTGAGGGTCACCAGTAGCCGACAATGGCTTGCAGGCCTTCGCCTACTGGCCGGCCCTTAACAATAAAAAGAAAAGAAAAGAAAAGAAAAGAAATAAGAAAATAGAAAAAATTAATAAAAAATTAAAGAACATAGGAAAAGAAAATACTTCTTTTCTTTCAATTTGTTCTGAGGATTGAAACCAACAGTGTGAGTGACTATTTGAAATTGTTTCAACACTGTGATGCTAATCCAGACAAGAGCTAATTATAACTAAGGTACACCAGGCCTTTTAAATATGATCATTTTTTTTCAAAATTTGGAACAAGTGATAATCAAGAAAAAACCTGGAACATCAAAGTATAAAAACAGTATCGATAGAGCTTTTACCCATAACCAGCACAAAAATCTGCTGTTTTAACAGAAATTTGTCACTTCAAGAATGGTTCACTCAAGAGAATAGCATATTACACATATGAACAGCAAACTCTGGGAGAACTGCCAACGAATAAACCAAGATATTAAATTGGCTAAAGAGCACGATGACATGCACCTGGAGACCGATTTCATTATATCAAAAGAAAGAACCATTTGTTTGTGGACTTTTAATCAGTAATGAGCAACAAAAGAATAAACAAAACGTTAAACAACGAAGTACGTAAACTATATTGAGTAAGCCTGTATTTTCACTTCACCGATTGGACAACAACGTCCAGCCTCAGCATGTGAATTGGAGCATAAGACAGTCGGAACCAAAGGTAAAGAGATCACAAATCTACTCATTAACCAGCAAAAAAACATTAAACGCGATCATTCAAATTCCAGAGAGGTGCCAAACACCAGAGTGAAGTGAAGCAAAGAAAAACAAGAAGACCAAGTGCGAATGTAATGATAATATAACTCGAGGAGGACAAGAGGCAAAAATATCAGGTCGATTATGACTAAAGAATACGGCCGCATCCGAGCGAGTAAAGGATACAGTGCATGTTGAGCATGATCGCCGTCAACTGTAATGGATCACTTTCGTGGCATTTTAATGCAGGAGACATCTGAAGAAATTGTGTCATTGAGAGGCCACACATGTTCTGGCATGCATTTTTACCCATAATCAAAATGTTGGCCAGCTTTTCCAACTTCACAAGAAATGCGAAAAGCACCAAACTCTCGATCCGATAATTTGTGATAGCTTCATCTTACTATTAAAAAGAAGAAAGATATACATCCTGTCTTTGGTTTGAGATTCCATTCAAGCAATGACTTGGGGTTCTCTGAAGAGTAATAAAATCTGTAGATTAATAAAAGTTCTATTGCTGTGTGATCTTCATGCTGCACACAGCTCAGCATTTGAACTATCGGTCCAAAATCTCAAGTCTCTTGCACACTTCTATATTCTTGGATGAACATTTTAAGTAGAAAGCACTATCCTTATTCGTTCACGTAGTTCTTTGAATCTCTAAGTAAGAAGACTATCTCTTCATATACCAGAAGTTGCTAAACATCCAGAATAATCTTTCAGATTTCAAATAAAGAAATATCTGAAAAGAAAAATGAAGCAGCATTGTCAGCCATGTACTCCACGATGTAAGGATTACATTATTAGAAATAGCAAAAGAAAAGTGGCTGCAGAAATAACACAAACTAAGAATGATGCGGCTCTATTTTTTTTTATCTTTTTACTTACCGACAAACCAAGCTGTGCAGCCATTCATTATGAGAAAGTGTCATCAAGCAGGCGTGCGTGGAATAAGAAGGCAACAAACTGGCCATACTTTAGAGCAACTACGCAAAAATCTTGCGCCACCTATATAGTTGTCAAGCCAACAGGTATTTCAAGCAGAAAGTGCTTGAAAGTCCAGAACTGGTCTATAAGAAGACAGGGGACTTAGATACCAACTTAGATACACCATTAAACAGACAACGGTCAGGTGAAAGCATATAGACAGCGATGTTAGAATGAAGAGGGAGACTCTCTAAGCCACTAAGATGTAGTAGACGAAGCTAGAGAATTCAACGGGCGTTTATCTCATTGACTTGTCAAGCAACAAAAAGGCACATTTAAATCGAAAAGGAATCATTCGGCATCAGCTTGACTTTCATATGAACTGACAAGGTAATGGCTGACGATAATTTAGTACAGGCATATGTTGGACATTTCTGATAAGAAAGAAAGATGAAGAGAAAGAATTTGTTCTCTTGGTGTGTATAACAATGTACAAGCAAAGCCTTTATATAGGCTTAGAAGGGGTGAAGAGCTTAGTGCTCTTCCTATGTGGGACTAATACAAAAGAAGATAAGAAGCC